>OX578277.1:56193172-56443172 GCA_951217055.1 Gerris lacustris | reverse complement strand
TAAAAAAAACCAAATTTATAACTTTCTCACCAACGAAATCAGGACAACCAAGGAATCTAACAACTATACCAATACATGACTGTAAATGTAACCAAAACCAAATAACAAAAAAATGTAGCTGCCCGTCTATAGAAAGAACTGATAATATAAAATACCTTGGTATATCTATAGACCAAAGACTAAACTGGAAACAACATATAAGCACATTGACTAAGAAAATAAGGAAATTTCTATATTATTTTAAACTAATTAGAAACATATGTAACATTTCACTAATAAAGCAAATTTATTATGGTCTAGTGCAATCTCTAATTTCATATGGCATTATTGCTTGGGGGTCTGCCCCTCCATCCACCTTAGCTCCTCTAGAACAATCACAAAAAGCAATTATAAAAACTATACTAAAAAAACCTATACTGTATTCCACTAGAAAACTTTTCCAAGACTTCCCTGTACTAACAATATCGCAACTATACAAAAAACATGTATTACTATACTTTTTTAAAATCACTAAACCTGTTACAAATCACCCATACCAGACACGATACAAAACAAGTAAACAAATTAAAAACCAATCCTACCACTCTAATCTACTTCAAAACCACGCTAGCACAGTAGCCTATAAATATTTTAACCAACTACCAAAACGAGCCAGAGACTTACATGAGTATGAAAAGTATAAAAAAGAAGTAGTAAAATGGCTCTCATCGAATGCGAATAAAAATAATACTTAAGAAAATATTGTATATATGTATGTGTATTTAGTATAGATGTCTGAACTTTTATTCTTATCCTTATTGTTATGTATATAATAAATTGTAATAATAAATAAATAAAATAAATAAAATAAATAAAATAAATAAAATAAATAAAATAAATAAAATAAATAAAATAAATAAAATAAATAAAATAAATAAAATAAATAAAATAAATAAAATAAATAAAATAAATAAAATAAATAAAATAAATAAAATAAATAAAATAAATAAAATAAATAAAATAAATAAAATAAATAAAATAAATAAAATAAAATAAATAGAATAAATAGAATAAATAGAATAAATAGAATAAATAGAATAAATAAATAAAATAAAATAAATAGAATAAATAGAATAAATAGAATAAATAGAATAAATAGAATAAATAGAATAAATAGAATAAATAGAATAAATAGAATAAATAGAATAAATAAAATAAATAAAATAAATCAAATAAATCAAATAAATTAAATAAATTAAATATATAATATAAATTAAATAAATTAAATAAATATTCAAAATTATATCTATATATAGTTATTAATTATAGTTATTAGTTTATAATATGTATCAGTATTGTATAAAAGCATATTTTATAAAAATACTACTAAAAACTAAATAATTTCTACCAACTTGTATAATATATAAAAAGCACCTCGTATAAATTAGTCTTAAATAGCTGAGTCGCGCTCAAGCTACTGCTTTTGCGGCCAGCTAAACAAATTAAATATATATTCTGCCATGGAAATTGTAAATTATATTAACATTTATTTTTATGTATGGATATCTTTTGTAATTTGTATTAAATAAATAAATAAATAAATATATATATATATATATATATATATATATATATATATATATATATATATATATATAAAGTATTATATTATTTTCTTAGATTTCAATTCAGCTATAGGTATAGTTGTCAACCATTTAACTGTTATCTCCAACAATATATTTTATGTTATCTAAAAAAATGTATCTTCTTTAAATTATTCCAATGGCTAATCAATTTTCAGCTTTAATGGTTTTTTTAGGTGCAATATCTTAATACCTATAAAAAATATCCTCAAATTTATATATCAAAACGTTTCCCTTTCTATCAAGTCATTGTATCCTTATCATTTTATTTATTGTGAGTTTTCTACTTTTCTTCTATTTTTTAAACGAAATTTACTTATATGTGTTTTAAAATATTATTAGACACTTTATGAGTTCATATAACGACGTTATAGCTTACTGAATGCGTTATATCTTTTTAGCCTAAGATATTTAATTTTTCTCTTATAGATTTATATATATATATTTTTTGGTTTTTTTGTTTAACTACCTCAAGTTTCAGCTATAGAAACTGGGATTGGTGGCTAATGAGCAAAGCCCGCAATGTCAGAACGGCTTGCATGATGCAGTCTACTTGTTTCTCTGATGGACGCGTTGCACTGGTTGTGCAAGGCGTCAAATAGCATAGACGCCGAGTACAGATAGTAAAAGAAGTGATGTATATGATAAAGATGTAGATTACATCCGTTTTAAGGTCCCATAAGTAAAATTAATAGTGTGGCAAGTCCCTCCTCGAATCCTATCTCGTATTTTACTGATGTTATGCTTTTGCAACTCAATATTGTTTAATACATTTTATTATTCCCCCTTTTTTAATTTTTCATATAAAGACAAAGTATTCTGATGGCGAGAAAATTCTATTTTGAGATTATGACGGATTTACACGTTTTGAGGTCCCCTGAGTCCAAAAAAGTGGTTTTAATAGAATGTCTGTCTGTCGTCAGTTGTCTGTCTTTGCAGACGCCTGGATCCTAAACTACTGGGCCGATTTTGACGAAATTTGGCATACATGTTCAGAATCATTATACCCCGAGGCGAAATCGAGAAAAGAATTTTAGCTCCTAACTTGGGGGTTGCTACCCCCCGAAAACTCTGAAAAAACGCAAAAAAAAAATATATTTCTTGAAAACGGTTCCGACGATTTGGATTTAATCTAATCCATTTTAATACGAATCTAACGATATAACCCGTTTTCCCGGGAAAAATCTAGTTCCTGCGAAAATAGCTTAAAACGCGGAGAGAGAGAGAGGCCAGGTTCGATTCCCCGCCGAGGAGAAGTTATTTTTATGGTATATTTTGATAAAATGGTCAATAATTAAATAATTAATGTATATGTGTGTGTCAATAATTAAATGTACCAACGAAAACTATTAAATGGAAATCACTGGGCCAAGTAATTATGAACTCGTATATGAGAAAGTTTGTCTGAGTTGTCTCGGACCGATTTTTTAAAAAAGTAAATAAATAGTCATTATTGTTTTGATATTTCTATTTCACATATATTTCACATGAATTTTCAGGTATCAATTTAGCGAGGATTAGTACTTTTGACCAACCATTCACATTTTATAAAAATTAGATTTGTGTGGAAGAGAAAAAATGGGCGCAAAAAGACCAACAATGTCCTAATTATGACCTACTATCTAAATTTAATTAAAATCGGAACGTTTTAACCTTTGTCTTAGTAGTATCGAACCGATTTTTCGACAAAATTTAATTTAATTTTTTCCATCTTTGTAAACTTATGTGAACGCTTTAGAAAAACAAATGGAAAAAGTTTATTGTCTTTTCCAGTAGATTTCTAAAGATTTGTATCCTCTGACTTGACTGTTTAAAAGTTAACTTACTAAAAGTTAAATTAGCTTAAAGTTTTGAAAACGCGTAGATAGTTATCGCTTTCTAATGAACTCGTGAGCGGTTACAATTATAACAGAAGTATATTATCTCAAGACGCATAAAATGTTTTTCTGACTCGACATACACCATATTTTTTAACATTGGAAAGATTGCTACACATTTCATACAGTTTGAAAGTCTGTTGTTTTATTATTTTTATTACCATAGGAAAGAGGCTATAATGAGTGTCCTGTTGGTTATGATTGTAGCACTAATACTTATCTCAATTAATATCAACAACTCCAAAAATAGGCTATGTTTTTCATTATTATATTTTTTCGGTTATTAATGTGTTGTTTTTATTTGTTTCCGAGTTTACCGAAGGTAATTTGGAAACATTGTAAGCATTCAAGTTTAAAGCATCACGGAACATTTCATATCTCGTGTCCGTCTATCAACATTTTATAAAAAGCCCAATTTTTAAAAATTAGCCTTATGTCAAAGTTAGTATATAGATGTGCCCATATTAATTTCAACATTCTGCCCACATTGATTCCTTTCACAGATACACATTTACAATGCATACAGTGTATAGGGTTAATAGTACATACCACGTACTATATTGCTTATTTTTAAATATAAAATCTAGTTTTTTATTTTTAAGACTAACTTTACTTGAAATGTCGCCCTTATATTTTAAGTAGTTTATAGCTATTTGTAACAAGAATGAGATTAAATTTGCTTCTCGAAATAAAAGGAACGAAACACTGAAAAAAGTTACCAAATCCTATTGTAAAAGGGTTTTTTTGTTTTGTTTTTTTCTTTAAATGTTTCTTTTTTTTGTGTTGTTGTGCTAATTCCCAGTGTGTTTGGTAAAAAAGCTTATATTCTCTACGGGAAAGAGGATATATAGAGGCGAGTGTGATGCTAGGGAAAGCAAAAGCCGTTTCTATGCTAATGCAAAGGGTCAATGTCTAGCCGGACTAGTTCCAACATCTCTGACTTCGTGACTGCAGTTTTGATAACATTCCCCAACACCGTCAAATCCCATCATTACATCAAACAGCTTTATGACTTTCCTCTCGTCAGCAGAAAATCCCATCTTTCATTACATCAAACAGCTTATGACTTGCCGTACGTCAGCAAAAAAATCCCACTTTACAGAAAATCGAGTTATTTCCCCTCTTCTTAACTTGATTATCACAAAATACTGATTTCTAAATTTAACAATGTCTCCATAATAAATATGTAATAAGTTATTGTTCAAGATGAATAAAATAGAAAAGGAAAAATGCTATGACTTTTTCATGCGTAACAATCGATGCAACAATATATCAATAACTCGGAAGGCCCCCCCCCCCCCTCCGACAGTTTGATTATCTTACTCGAGAGACAATATATCTTGATTTAGCTAGTTTATCCTTTCCCTACCTAAATTCTTCTTCCATCCGTTTGAAATATTGGTTTCACATCTTAGCTCGATAGTTCCTTAAAGACATTTTTTCGTCTTATTATTGTATAAATTTCTTCAAAATATCCAAAATGATAATTTGAGAATAATTTACTAGTAAAGTAGATTTAATCCTGTTCATTAATAATTAATGTCTATTGAAGATATTGGATTTTGATATTATTAAACACCTTAGCGTGAGTTATTATTTTTAAACTTCGTATTAATTTTTTATTTTAACGCGCTCTAGTGTCTTACCGTTTGTTTGAGGAAAAAACTTAGGAGACATAAATCATAGGTAATTAATATCTTTGTCACGGGCCATTTTTTTCAAAATATAGTTTTAAAGTTTTTAGAGAAGAACTGAATTAATAGGTTGTTTAACCGATATTCAAATATTTGTCAAATTTCAAGGTGTTTTTGCGCCTAAACCGTTTTTCTTACAAAGAAACTCGATAAAAAAAAAAACATTTTGGAACGAAGTTAACTTATGGCACGTTCTGGAGCCCGGGAGAAAAAAAAACGAAAAAAACGACCGTCACAAAATCACCGTCACAAATCCAAGCGTCACGAAAGCTATCAATAACGATAACTTAAGTAAAAGATGACCGAGTTAATTGAAATTTGGTAAACATGTTCATTTAACCAATGCCCTGGCTGAGTTCGTTGGACAACGTTATCCGCCCAAGCGTTCACGCGCAACGCTCGCGTATACGTAATCTTCAAAATTTAAATTGGAATTTTAGGACGGGATAAACTTCTAACTTCATCTATTTAATGAGACAAACAACTTTTATAAAGAATTTTTTTAGTGAAACGACCACCGACAAGTGGTGAAAAAGAAAGAAGTGATAAAGATCACTAAATTTATTAAAGTGGAAATAAACGTTCAAAACAAAGAAAACAACGTTTTTACCGTTATCTTCCTTTCTAAAGTAACGATTTTAACAAAACTTCATACGCATCGTCTAAAGTACAATTGAAGCAGGCATGTAAAATTACAGCCTGATACAAGCAGACGTTTATGAGTAGGTAAGGGAAGAGATATATTTTGCAATATTTTAAATTAGTAGGCAGGGTAGGTAAAAATCAGTCCTATTTCCTACCAACTACAAACATACTCTTTAACTATGAACTCATCATGATTAACTTTTTTCTCAATTTTTAATACATATTTATTTTAAATCAAATTATAATTATTAACTACGGGAAACAAACAGTTAATAATAATTATAATTTGATTTAAATTAAAATTTAACTTTCCGTAGTATGAAAACTACCAAAAACTTAAAAATTTAATTACATATTTATTGTTAGACGCTTGCTTTAATGATACAAATAATGCTTTTCTTTTAATTTGGCCTTTACTCCGCTAGGTACAAACAGTTAGTTATTTTTAATTTTGTCTCCTTTCTAACTCCTCCATGTATAAGTAGTTAGCAACGTATACGTCCTTAGCAGTGTGATTTTATAATTTATGAAAAATATTAGGAACTTCGTTCCTACGGGGTGTCCCGCGACACCACACGTATTGTTTCTAAAATGTGAGTTTTACAAATTATAAGCGAAAATCTGAAGAAAGATTCAGTTTTTCGCATTTTTATCATGAAGCATCACGTTGACGAGATGGCCAAGTTAAAATTAGGATTCAGCACCCCAATAAACATACAGAAAATAAATAATGCATTATTTTCCTCGATAGGTCGCTTCGCTTTCCCCTAATCTCTGGACTATATTTCTCCGTTCTCTTAGCAATACATATAATTTAATAAATCTTCATTTCTATTACTTAGAATTTTGTAATAAGTAATCAATAATTCTATTGTAAAATTTATTATTTTTCAGAAATATTTAGTTGTTTTTTTGTTAAAAAAAAACAACTTAAACTGTGGCTTTCAAACGCTTCTTATTCTGTAAAATAAAATAAAAATAATACAAATAAAAAAGTTTAGAAATGTATGTTTTAAAAATTACGTTTAAAATGCTTTGTTCTTCCTGTTAAAGAAAAGAACAACAAAAACGTGACAATAACTTACTCTGATTACAATGCAATGCTAAACCCCAAAGGACCCCAAAAAGGTCTAGTTTATCGTCTGTTTCATTCTTACATTCAAAGAACTCGCCAGATATTTCTGTCTCAAGTTTCTATTGTACATTATTTTTATTAGATCTACGTGCCTTGCTGTAGTTACGCCTCTAAGCACAATAATAATTCAAATAAAATATAAAAAAATCTACCATTAAGTGGTAAAGACAATTTAACAATCGAATTGCTAATTCAACATCATCTAGCTTAGTTTTGGATTTTTTTTTGACGATTATTTAAGGTTTTAGGTGAAATATATAGTGGTTCTGCTAAACGGCTGAATTACTATTTATTTCACTCCTAAATTTACAATTTGTAAATTTATAATGTTTTATAATTATAATGCATTTTGTTACACCTCTTTCTAATGATATATTTTAATCAAAAAATTAACAACAAATATATGTCAGTTTAATTTAATTAATAATATAAACATCAAAAAGGCCAAGGAAATTCGCTCCATAAAGGAACTGCCTTCAGAAAACTGTTAAAATAACTCACGTAGGCCTCTGATATGAATGCTCTATGACTGATAACACTCTCCAACGAACCTAGCCTGGGCATTGATAAAAGGAACACGTCCGCCAAAATTTCAACTAAATTGGTCAAATTTAACTCTAGTCACATTTGGATTTATAGTTTTTTTCTTTAGGCTACAATTATCGAACTTCAAAACAGTAATGTTTTGTGTGAATTGTATTTACGGTTGACGATGACTTGAGTAAAAGTATACCTATTTAGATGAAATTTGGCGTCCGTACTCCTTTTATCAAAGCTCAAGTCCCTTGTGGAGCGACATCTGTGAAAGTTTCCACGCGCAACGCTCGCGCAAACTTGAGCTTAACATTTCAAATTAGAATTTTTAAACGGGAAAAGATTTTAAATGTATCTACTCTTTGAGACAAGCATTTGTTACACTTGATTTTTCAAGTTTTTAAAACTATCAGTGACACTGCAATGAAGGGTTAAAGATCCCCTTAATCTTAAATCTATTTAATCGTATCTAAACGCTTTAAAAAAAGAAAAGAACGTATAGACAAAAAATATACCTATAAAAGTTGTAGCAAATGTTGTCTTCTAAAATATTGATAGTATCTAATTTTGCTCTCTATTACATAGGTATAGAAATATTTAGCAAACCTCGAAGAATGTCCAAAACTTTCGACGTTTTTCATACAGCCCAGCTAAATCTCTACTTGGAAATCAGGGCAAACTCATATTATTCGTATCAGAGGCCTGCTGGAGTGGTCAAAACCATTTTCCAGAACTTCATCCGTTATTTAAAGGCAAAAGTCTAATTTGTTTGGCCTAAAAATCTTTTTGTTCAACATTATTTTATTGTTGAGGAAAATGTATATCTTTATCTATCTCAGAATCTCTATCTAATTTAGAAATCGTATTTTCACAGCTAATTTATTGAATATGTAGTCCGCTTTATTCAAGTTTTTTTTTTAGTGAAAACTGAACCGATTATTTTAAAATTACATTGAAATTCGACAACATTAGTTTACTGGTGATTATGACCAATGAAAATAGTCGAAACAGTCGAGTTAGTGATTTGAGCGTTGGCGTTTGAAGGTTAATTTTCTTAAAATAGCGGTAGAGACCATTTACATTTGTATTAACATGAACTATAAGATCCATGCTCGATACCAATTACCGGTGTTTACCCCTATTTGATTACAGATGCACAATAGAGTTCTTAAAGAGTGATTATTTTAACAGATCCTCTGTGATCATTTTTATGTTAAATATCTTGTATTAACAATACAATTTTCTACATTACTAAACAGTATAGTAATTGCTTTTTTGGTTTGACTATACTCGTGCAAAAGTAAATAAAACAATAAATATAAAACTTACTCAATTTTGTCGTTTTAAACTTATTTATATTATGCTTTATATATGATGTTTTATCTTGTTAAATAATTAATAATCTCTTCATGAATCAAGTATAGTTTATTCTTTGAAAATTCGTAGAATTAATTTAAAATAGAATTTATCTTGATAATTATATTTGATGTATAATCTGTTTATACCTTTTTGACTGTTTCAGTTAACCTTCGACGCCTTCACAGTAGGTAGGTTCGTTTCTTTCACAGCAGACGGATGTCCGGATGGCTTCATGACCATTAGAGAAAGGGATCGGCCGGAAACGGGAGGACAGTGGTGTGGCTCAGCCTGGGGCTATACCGTCTATTATAGTGAAACATCCTCCCTCAACTTGACTCTAAGGCTCGACAGGATTTCCCAAGTTGTGAGTATGATAATGAGGAAATATAGGAATAAAATTGTCGTCTCTGAGGGAAAGGGTCGGGTCCTTAGGGTATAATATATGGAAGGGCGTGTGGAGTTGAAAAGGAGATAACTCACCTAACTGTTACTCTACATACCCACATATTACGCCCTTTTACTTCGGCCCAGATCAATTTTACGAAATGCGTTCTTTTTAGAATGTTATTTTTTCAGTTAGCTATAAGTCCTTTCTAAGAGGTAATTTATGCTGGACTGCTATATATTTTTATTATTATTGCAGGGAGGCTATAATTTTGACTTCAAGCTTGCATACAAGTTCCTCAGGCGTGTGGAAGCCAATTTAAGATACGGTAACCAAAGTATGACAAGCTGGCGTGGAGATCTCATGCCGGAGTCATACTGTAACCGTGTTCTAGAGGGATGCGATTCGAGGCCTTGTCGCATCCAATCTCCGAATTACCCTGGAGTTTATCCTAGAAACATCACTTGCTATTATAGAATTGTTCAGAGGCAGGTACCCCACGGAAAACACGCTTTACTGGCAGTCACCCAAAGAAACTCACATAAAATTCATATTAAGGATCAAGTTGTCAAGTATGACCGCTCTCAAAGAATTCTAAGGTAACCACTCCCTCTTCTAATATTTTTTTTGACAATATTTGCATATGCCTCCTATTAATTATTATTATTATTTATTTTTTTTTTTTTCAGTAATATTTATTATATAATATTTTAAATAATTATGTTATTAGAATTAAATATATAGCCACAAGTGTAAAAATTAACTTGTTTCAGAGTGTGGGATCAGTGTAACGTGGTTCAGGATTATTTAACTGTATATGACGGTGGTTCTACAAACGACCCTGTTCTGGTGCGACTTTGTGGAGGAGACGCTATACCAGATATTATATCCAGCTCAAATAACATGCTTCTGGAGTTCCACACTTCTCCTTTTGATAACCCCTTCCATCCTGTGCCTCTGAGCTTTCTTCCTGGCTTTGAATTAGATGTGAAGGTAAACCGAAAATATAATGCATTTGTGTAGGTGCGTAAAATTATTACAAATAGAAGGAATAATATTAATGCATGTGGTTTCCTGTTCTTTTTTATTTTAGGTTCAATTAGTTGAGGCACGATCAAATCAATATGTAAAAGATGTTCATCACTGTGAGGTATTAATGACTAGTTTCGATTCAACTTGGGGCCTTCTAGAAAATCCAAAGCACTCCCTTCCTCCTAATACAACTTGTAGATATCACCTTCAAGGTCGAAGGCACGAACAAGTCTGGATTTCATTCCTCAAGTATCATGCTGCTCCTTCTGATCCAGCTACACATCAAATCTCTTCAGATTGCAATGCACGTTTAAGGATATGGGACGGTAGAATATCTTCGCTGCCGACTCAAAATGTTAGTATGCATAATTAAATATATTTAATGTCTTTAATGGTCGCACTAGTAGAGCTATAATATAAAAATAATATTTTATTACAATAGTGATATTATTGTTCTATTTTACAGGCAAACATTAGTCTCATTGGGGATTTCTGTAAAGATGAAGTGCCGCGCTTGTGTGACCACACGTTACTCAGCAACAGTTCTCGCTTCACGAGGCCTTGTTCTCGTGATGAAAGCTATACATCTAGTGGAAGTGAATTAACGTTAGAACAAACACTTGTTCAAGGTTCGGTTCTTTACCCACTCGATTTCACTCTCAGATACGAATTCGTTGATATGCACCTGGAAGGAGCGCCTACTTCGGATAAAAATCCTTGCGACAGAGTCTTTAAGTCTAGCCCCTCTTCTCCTAGAATGGGCACGTTCCAAAGCCCACGCACCGTATTTTACTACGGAAGAGGGGGTTCTCGAAACCTGAGTTGTCTATTAAAATTCGAATCAGCTCCAGGAGAGAGAGTGCAAGTTACTCTAACCAGAGCTAAATTCGGAACCAGGAAATGTACTTCGGAAGAAGATGTTAGGACAGGTAGATGGAGATGTTTGCGCAACGATACCGGTACGGCCGAACTATGGATATCGGAATACCCCTGGCCGGGTGTACAATTACCTCGACACTGTGTATGTTCCACGATTCAAAAGCCCATCTTATTAACTGCTGTCACATCTTCAGTGCTTGATGTTAACTTTACAATAACGCTTATGAATATAACCCAAGATTACAACGATTTCTACTTTGAAGGCGAGTATCAGTTCATTCCGGCTTCATCAGATGATTACATTGAGGCGTGCAATACATTTAAATCTGAAAGACGTCTCCGAGGATCCAGTGGTGAGATTGCTTTTCCTACGCCATCGAAGAAATTAGAATCAAATTTAGTTACACCGGAGAAAAAACGAGCCAATAGGAATTTACACGTGAGTAAGCTCGACTGTGAAAATCATCCTTGGCTCATAGAGCCGGTTGATAACATTAATAATTTTGTATATCTCAAGATTCAAGGTATCGAGCTCCTTTCTAGTAAAAGAAAGAATAAAAGTTCCGATTGCCCGACGCAAAACAGAATCGTAGTGTACTCAGGGATCGATACCAGACAGCCTAGAATCATTTGCCCGCTGGAAGGGTATGAAAAGCCTCGGACGGTCGAGATATTCTCAGACGGTTGGAATAACAGCTCTTCATTATCAATTCTGAATCCGAGCACGAGAAGAATAGTTGTTGAATACTTGGAAAGAGAGCCCGGCACATACATGGCTACTTGGATGGAGGTTTTCAAACGACCACTTCTTACATCAACATCATCGCTTGTCATGTCTGCTTCATCTATAGATTGTCCTTACAGGTAAATATTCTAACTTATTATTTACTTTTTAAATTAACTCTTTTAATAACAAAGAAAATTACTCATCTGTTAAAAGAATCTTTTTTTTGTAACAAAAAAAAAAGAAGTTAATTATTTAATTTGTTTAAAAAATGAAATAGGTATAGAGTAAAAAAAAGTTATTAAACATTTTAAGTTAAATAAAAAAATATAAGTATTACAATGTATATTTCTTTTAGAATTACTTATTTTAAAAAGTATAAAATTCAAATTAAACTTGAAGGAAGTTTCTGATTAAAGTAGAATTTTTAGAGTGAAACGTCTAACTGATAAAAAGTTTTTTTGTAGCTCGCCTCACTGATTTCCAGTTTTATTATTATAGTTTAATTTTATTTTAACTCTATGTTATGATTATGTCCAGGGTAGAAGTTATGGGGCCGGCACTTAAAATGACAAATGCCTTTTTAAGGACATGAATGGGGTGTGTAAATCCTTAGTAATGGCGAGCAGTATAATATGGGTGTGATAATTGAGTGCGTAATTTTTAGATTTATTTAAGCCCTACTTACGAGTATCTTTATTTTTTTTTTTTTCTTATTTTATGATTTATTTGGGTGCAATAGTGGTATATATATATATATATATATATATATATATATATATATATATATATATATATATATATATATATATATATATATATATATACATATATATATATATGTACGTATGTATTATTATTTTTCATTGATTAGGTTTAAAATATTGTTCTTTATAATGTGTAAAAATTAGTACATTATTAAGTAATAAATGTGGATTATTAATAATTCAGTTACAGGTACATGTAATAATATTCTGTTTAGAACAGGTCGTTGCAAGTTCTTTTACATATAGTGCTGCGTCAGAAGTATACTTGACGAATTTTAATTTGATATACCTAGATTATAAATCAGCGCGATCTTAGAGTAATGAATAATGACAAATTTATTTTTATTTTGCTTATACAATATTTCACCTCCTCTCTTTATCTTCAGGGCTTTTTACAATTTTCTCCATTTATTTACAATTTTCTTATCAGATATATTTTGTTATTTCTGTGTGCTTACACATTGTCACTTCTATTTACTACACAATACACAGTAAGAAACGAGCAGGGACAGGCTGAAGTCAATGTAGTTAGTCTTTGCTTAGCTCCCACTTTTTAAAGTGTTTCAGAGATACTATTGTAGTGTAAATAGAAGTGACGATGTGAAAGCACACAGAAATGTTTGATAAGGAAATTAAAAGTTAATAGGAGTAAATTTTCAATGCTTGAAGATTCCTCAAGAGGAGGAAATATTGTATAAGTACAATGAAAAGTTAAAGTGTCATTATTTATTACCCTGAAGACCGTTGATTATTAGTGCTGCGTTATTATTTTGCCATTTTTTTTATTAAAAATTACACACTTTGAAAATTTTTAATAGATTAGGTTAGTTAAAATACTATAAACTATTAAGGTTTTATCTTGTTTGTTTCATATTTCTCAGTTTATTAATTTTACAAAAATGTCAACTTTAAGCCAATTTAATTAAAAAATAATGAGTGAAGCATGATTTTTTAAAAATATTATTGTGCTTATTCCCCAGGGGACAAAGCAATAGGTCAAGTGGGATTCTTAATCATGCCAATTTAATTCTAAAAGTCTTGATTCAAAAATTAAAACAATGTGTGACAAAAGAACCAGTTTGTATGCGTTTACTGCCCACGAGACACCTACACGTTTTATTTAATGCTTTAATTTTTAATTAATTTTGACTGGTCGATTGTTTGTAGGTGTCCGGAGCTAAACGCGTGCATAAGCTCTGGATTATGGTGTGACGGAGAACGACACTGCCCCAGCGGTTATGACGAGGAAGAATCTAACTGTGCATTCCAATTCGGTGTGCCGGTGTTGTACGTTGCTATCGGAGCCGGTGCACTGCTTGTTCTATGCCTCCTCATTGCGACCACTGCTTGTTTCAAATGTAGGCAGCACCAAAAACGGAAAAACTCTCGGAGTCCAGCCTCCAACAACATTCCGCAGAGGATGTATCCGGGGTCGGAATTCTACCTTGACGGTAAGGAGGGGCTTTGTTGACAGGATCTGGTAAGCTTGGAAACGACCGTATGACATCACACGTTTCCCGTGAGGAGAACTTACGGACAGTCGTCTACCGACTCTCCGCTCCATAGAACGGGCAACTCCTCTAGGACGTCTCACATGGACCTGTCCTTAATACGACGCGTGAACACGTAGATCTTTTTTCCCAGCTCCTGACGTTGCCACCGACATTGTTCGGACGACATCAAAAAAACACTCTTAGACTTTTCGTGAACTGCTGCTGGGCATTTTAAAACTTTTAGTGTGATATTTGCTCAATACCGAGGGATCAATGTATAGAAACAAACCCTCTCGACTTTTATTACTTCGATTTCACTTCACTCCTATATTTTTACGTTTCCGATTACCTCAGGACATTTTTGACCGCATTCACTTCTTATTTTAATGCCGGGAGAAACCGGATTACGCGTAATCGATTGCCTCTTTAATATTTTTTAACATAGCTTTAATGTTAAAAATGAAAAATATTAATAAAAACCATGTCTTCTTTATATAATAAACAAAATGTCTTTTATATAAGAGTTAGTTAATTAACTAAGGAAATAATTGGAGGGTTTTTTGGTGCATGTTTAATTACAAAAACCCATTGTGTCGTTAATAATTGTAAAATTGCAAAAATGTTATAACTAGATACACCGACTTTTAGGGAATGTTTCACCTTTTTATATTGTAAAAATTATAAACGGAAAAAATGTGAGACCTAGATTGTAATAATGTGGTTAGAATTATCTGAGAGGCAGTCGATTTCGTTGTTAGTAAAAGCGGGTAAAAGTTATCCTGATTGTTCAATTTACATTATTATCATGGATCTTTGGTATGTCCAGACAGAGAATCGACTTGGCTAACAATAACAGGGCGGAGCCAAATATTATATTATACTCTTCTTTTTCATTGACCCTTAACCTATTTGAAATGAAATTATAATTCCGAAGTGTTATATTTTGTACCTAAAAATCGTTCATTAAGACCCAATTTAGTAATTACAACTTCAAAATACATTCTTTTATTTTACTTTGAAATTCAATTATTTAGTTTAATTGTGAAAATATATTATAAAATTTACCTAATTCTTTTCGATTTTAAGAACGTAAACTCTCATATTTCACATTCATTACTGAAAACATCTTCAGGGATAGTATCAATTATTTATTGTTACATAAGAGTAGCATCATTCTTTAAATTGTGCACTTAGCTTAGGTTCTATTTAATTTCCGCAAATATTTGCTGGGATTTTATGCATCTTGATGCAAACTCGTAACAGCAGCGAACAACTTAACAAACAGTCTTTGATTGTTCACACTTCAAAATAATATCAGGAAAATATAATTTTCTGACAACCTGCTCACTCTAAGCAAATCCTACTCTTTTTCTATGTCCATGAATGTGTTTCAGTAGGTTTTTTAGTTGAAGTTTTTTTTAAAATTATATTTTATGTTTAGCTATGTTGACTTCTGAAGTGATAATGCCATACTAACTACACTAACTACTATAATGCCATATGAACTCGATCATTTTCATCTACTCTCAACGAAAAATCTCATTACTGAATAAATAGAATAAGACCATGTTAAAAAATTGGATAATTTCCAAGAGTAAGAGGAAAGTCAGTTATATAAAATTTGGTATAAGAAAATTAAATAGTAGTTAAATTCACCAAATTGTTTATTATTGAAATTACGAACTTTCAAAGCAATTTACCTCATGCTCAATTTATGTTTTCTTTTCGAATTTCTTTCAATGCTCAATATTATTTCTGCTCAATCTTGCATAAACAAAATAGTTTAAACACTCAAATAATTAAATAAATCAAAACTACTCTAATACAGGGCAAATAAAGATGAAGTGACGCAGTTCTTGTTTTGTTATTTTTATTTTTCTCTTCTCTCGTTAAGATCGTTTCTGTACAACCTGTTGAATGTTCCGGCCTGTGTGCTTATATCATCTGCTATCTTAGACTACTATCTCAGGATGTTTCCTTTCTCCTCATAATTTTTTCCGATAATGTTTGACTGGTCTCAGCCAAGATCAAGGTTATTATGATAGAAAACCTTTTTTAAAAGTGCATAAACTTTCTCGATTTTTTTATTTTTTTTCAAGAAAGTACGTTGTTTTTTTTTATCATACCCAACTACATTTTAATATTGTTAAAAAAAATCACGAATTAAACAAAAACTCAAATTAAACCATTCCTATACTTTAATAAAAGTACTAATGTTACTTACTAATTGTTATCACAAGTACTTGTAGATAACGTAGCCAATTACTTTCATAATTTAGTTACATTTTTTTCTCTTAATTTTTTTTATTTATTTATTTTAATCGTTCTTCTGTTATCTCTTCTTTTTCTTTCTGTTTCACTAATTTTATGTTTCTTTTCTTCTTCTTTAGTATTTATTTTTCCCCCCTTTTTTTATGTTTTTCTATATTTTTCCTTTTCTATTTCGCTCTGTTCTTTTAAGTATATAATTTTTATTTTTTAATATTATTTTCACATTTATCTGTTAATGATTGGCTTGTATAAAATAGAGAAGTAATAAAAAAAGCTCTTCTAATGAGAATTAGTTGATGATACATCAATTCTATTTTATTGTTTCTTATAAATATATATATATATATATATATATATATATATATATATATATATATTCGTATTATATTTTTTTTATTAAAAAAGCATAAACTTAAGTTTAAAAGTCTTAAATGCCGTTTTTTAAGAGCTATAGTAAAATTAAATATTTATAATAAAATCTCGAACTCTAAAAGATTTTTAATAGTCATTCAATTTAGAACATAGTTTTTTTATGTAGAGTCGAACAATAAGTTGTTTTGCTTATTATATTGTTACGTAACGAAAATATCATTTTAAATCAAATTATAATTATTATTTACTACGGGAAACAGACAAAATAATAATACGAAAATCAACAGAATCAAAACAGACGAAAATATTAAATATACTAAGATGGAAAATGATAAAGATATACAACTATGGTGTTTGCATGCTCTAATCTAATGCGACGAGAGTAATAATTTGATATAAGGTCGTTTTGCCGTGACAATAATTAATTTTAGAGATTCATCCTGACGTTGACCATTCCTTGATAATCTTTAAAGGCTAGGTCTAAATTAAATTATAATTGAAAATTTAAATTTTTAATAAATTACAGTTAAAAGTGTGGAAGTTCAACATTTATTTTGTCTTTTTATTCCTCACCGGAAGATGTTCAAAGTCAAAGGTGAGATTTGTATCTTCAAAGTACTATCTAGCACAGTTACATACTTGATGGTAACTAGAAATAATTATTTCTCTATAGTACTCCGAAATAACAATGAGAAAATATAATTATGATTATAACTAAAGTTGATTCATTTAGTTATCTAATATAGGGTGAGAGTTAGACTTGCATTCTTCAGTAGAGTCCTTAAGAAAAAGACATTAAATGAAATGGAAACGGATGGAGTTTGTTACTGAAGAGGAAGATTTCTCAAGGAAGTATCCTCTGTAGATTACTAAATAGTTTCTGTCTAGCCATGGCAACAATGCAGCTTCTCCAAAGATGCATACAAAATAAACAGCTGAGACTTAGCAAACACCGAGTCTTTCTACGAGCATATAAAACATCACAAAAGACTAGTTAGGCGTTTGGCAATGGCATTGTGTAATAATTAGCATTAGGCCGTTTGCTCATGACATTTAGTGCGTGCAAAAGAATTCGTTACCATAATGTCGTAATTGTTTAAAAATACATTCGTTTCGGATTGAAGATATAATGAATTGTTTCGATTCTACAAGACGGTTTGATGAGATTAAGTATCTGGAGCATATTCTGCTGACGTCCTTGGCACTGTTAACCGAACTAGTTTATATCGGAATCCTTGTGAAGACAAATAGTATAATATTGCCAACGGGAATTCATCTAACTAATGAACTATTTTTAACAGGTTGGATTCATTGAGAAAGATTTTAAGAGAAAAAAAAAATACAAAATCTTTATATTTCTATATGAACTGACTTTCAAGAAATGATGTTCTATCCATCGTGGAAGTAGTTTGATAATCATAAAGAGAAACTAGTAAAGTTCGCATGATTTCAAGTACCAATATCTTAGGGTAAATATTTCCTATAATGTTTGCGAAGAAGTGACAATATTACTGATATGTTTGAGTATATTTACTTTGTATTAATTTTGTTGACTATACACATTTTAGTGCTACAATGTTCGCCGTCTCGGTAAAGTACTTTAGTTGTCAAGCCCCTCTATTCTTATTCTTAAGGGTTCCACTAACCCTCAATATAATTGAACAATATTTCAACACTTTTTTTCTTAATTTGGAATGAAAAAAAATTGAGCCCGAATTTATAGAGTACTTTGGTGGGTTAATTGTGGTGACCCCAGCTTTGTCTTGTTTTAATACAGGACGGGAGGGAATTGGCTACTTTACATATCTACTTAATATGATCATTAGTGTATGAGTATATCATGTTTTACCACTCGTGAGTGTCGAACATTAACTAGGTATATATTGTAATGATCTTGGTTTTAGGCGAGAGTTTGGCTAGAATGCTAATTGCTTGGCAACAGAGATTCCCTTTTCAACACATAGTAGTAGTAGTTTAAGGTAGACTTGTAAGACAAATCATTTGTTGGAACATAGCAATAAGGTCTTATTTATCCTATTTTACAAGCCCCGTTGTAATGAGTTCCAGCAACTTCACTCAGCATACCTCTGTACAATAAAAGCTAGTATAGTGTGATCATTTACGACCCTTATAAATCAGTGCATCACGGTGCGGGATCGAACCCTCAACCTCGTGCCATCTTGATTCTTTGATGGCCGTGCAGTGCAGACGTAGCAAGTTATTTAATTCACACTGTCACTCTGCCTCCCTTGTTTTTCCCACTTTAAACACACATTCAATAACCATGTGCATATTGTTCAATCAAATGAACGCTTTATTTTACGGTACAATATCAAATATTGTGCAATAATAAAATAATAGTTTGGTAGAATACATGATCTTTTTTACTTAAATTTAAGTTGGAAGTATAAGTACTTTTTTTAGAGATAAATTATTTTATTGTATCAAAGATTTTGAGCAATATAAGTGGTATTTTTTAGTTTATTATCCGGAATTGAGTTTGTATGACTCTAAACTATTGCAAAAAAAAATATTGTTACCAATATTTTTTTTAAATTTTCAAATAAAAATTCCTAATTCCTTTTATCAAAAATATATTTAACGAAAGTATATATCACTTTATTTATATATATATATATATATATATATATATATATATATATATATATATATATATATATATATATATATATATTTATATATATATATATATATATATATATATATATATATATATATATATATATATATATATACAAACAAACTAAGATTAAAGGATATAATATTAAATAAAAGTAAAATAATGTTTTATTTAATTTGATTCTAATTATTATTATTATTAATTATAAATTCACTCAATGTTGATTCTAGTAATTTAATCTTTTCGATATAAATAAAATAGATGTTATTATTAATACTATAGTTTGATACACTTATAATAAATAAATAATCTAAAATTGCAGTATAATTAAAAAGGAAAGTTATTTAGAGAAATATTTTATGAATTTCTCAGTGGTAAAGAGGAATCTTTTATTCATTTTTTTCTTTTATTTTAATAAATAAAATACTTTTTCTAGTTAAGTACATTTGAGTTGAGAATTGAGTGTTTCTTTTTATTTCTAAAATAAATTTGTTGTTTTTATTTATTTAATTTTAATTTGTATTTATTTAAAAAAGTTTTGAGCTGTAAGGAAAATTAGTTATACAGTTATGTTGAAAACAAGTTTTTTTCTTTTTGTTTTTCAATTTTTCTGAAATAGTTATTTAAAACTATAGTGAACCTTGACTAAGTAAGAGAAAAAATTGAAAATTTGTTTTATTTTGTACATTTCTAGTGTGATTTTAGAGAGTGGGGTCACCAAACTTGTTTTAAAGCAAAGAAGTGTCTCAAGTCTTATGTGGGCAATTTTTCTGGTTGCTCCGAAGGGACAAGTCGAGGCTGTTTTTCTCCGTTTCTTTCTCTCTCTTTTTTATTTATTTTATCTTTTCTTGCCGCATACTAAAGGGTTATCTGGCAAGGACAGGGATTTTTCTAACAGCCTCAGTTGATTTAACCCTTTTCAGACTTGGAGATTTTTAGGGATCTTAAGCAAATTACCCGACATTTGGATATTCACCCCTCTTTTCTTTTTTCTATTCTCAGATCTGAAGATTCGCCTTTCTCTTTCTAATCTCGTATTCTTTATCCTAAAATCCACTTTTTAAAAAGCTTTATATCTTTTTTTAACATCTATTTTAATCTGGGTTTGTTATGATTCAAATGTAAAATGAAAAGCTTGTTTTTGTGGTAAAAATAGTATCATCTAATTGTTGAAGTCCTATATTTTGTTTTTAGAACCAGATTAGCTTGATTTTAAGAAATATTAAGATTAAGTGAATATTTAGTAACAATAATCTTACCATATAATCTTTACTATTTCGAAAGATATCGACTGTGGAATAGCTTTCCGTCGTTACTTATTCCGTATTGACAATAAGAGTTTGACGTTAAGTTTTGTCAATATGCTATTTTCATTAGAAACTGAAATCGAATTTGACTGATTTCAAACAAATTTTATTAATTGAAAGAAAATCATTTAAAATCCTTTTTGACTAATCATTTTAATAAATAAAAAGATAATATTATTCAAGAAACGTGTTCCGGTTTCACGCAGTCATCTATTGGATTAAAATAGAATCCTACTCAAAGTTTGGCTTTATTTATTACGTCATTTGTAGAAAATAACTGAATAAGAACTCAAGGACCAGTTTCGACTATGCGCTATAGTCAATAAAGATAAATAACCTTTAATAGAAGAAGAGGATTTTTGACCATAATCGAAATCTGTCCTAAAGATATTTTTTTTCTAGCAACTTTCGAATGGTCGAAACTTGCTCTTGTGTTCTCACTTAGGTATTTTCTACAGATGAGGGGTTGATACGCTATCATCAGTAAAGAAAATTAAGTTTAATAAAAGTAGGGGGTTTAGACTAAACTCTTTCATTACTTGAAAGGATAATAGAACTGAATTCAGGGTTTAATTTCGCTTCATCAGTAGAAATTAACTAAATATGAACTCAAATACGAATCTCGAGCACTTTTAAATCACTAGAAGTAAGAAAATATACTATGTGCGAAAGAAAATTTATTTTAATGAAAGAAATGGGCTAGTTCATCAGCCGAAACAACTTAAAACACTTGAACCTGGTTTTAGTACACCTTAAATAGAGAGAACATAGACCTATAAGAGATCCCTCTAATCGGTTTTATTCAGTTGAGAAAGAGGATATTCTCTCTCAATAATCCTAGTTATGAAGTCCTACAGATAATTACCTTCCCATCTTTTAAAACGCGATCTTAACTGAAAAACTTATATTGTTATCATATAAACTCATTAAATCGAGCATATATTTAGTTTCATATTTGTTTACCATTATAATATTTTACCTAGTTAAATGATTAACTGTAGTCTAAGTTAAAATCTAATCTAATAAATTAAATTGTTAAATATATTACGCACCGGAATTTATGTAATATGTATTAAATTATATTAGTTGTACTAATGTTACGGATTGTTATATATGCATTATCTAAAATATAGGTTTTTTAGCTTAGTAAATGTTAGATTATAATGTTAGCTACTGTTTTTCTACCTAACCATAATAGTTTATCGTTATTTATTTATATATAGTTATGTTTCTCAATTCGTATTTTAAATCTCTTTAACTTAAAATAATCGAGCGTTTTTTGAGATTCTTACTTATTGATATATATATATAAAAAAAAGTAGAGACTACCGACTATTCTACTTCCTATTATTTTTAAGGTAGACATGTTTTACTTCCTTTTCTATAAAGGATAGTAGCAATTTAGAATTAATTAGTAAAATTAGATATTTGCAATACGTAGTTTTTTTTTTTTTTTTTTTTTTTTTTTTTAATTTTACATATAAATTACTTGCAAATTCGTTTTGCTATAAGTAATAATGATAACAAATTTTATGAGTGACATGGATTGTCATGAGAGGAGAGGCTACCCAGTGGTAGTACTCCTGTCGTGCGTATCATTAATCTAACATGTAATCCATAACATTAACATTAAACAGTAACATTAAGTCTAGTGCATCGGTTGAGGTTGTGAACTATAGTAGCAGGTCACGAGGCCAATGCCTCTTCAGCCGACGGGGTGGTTGATCAGGGATATGAAGGGATGCCATGGATTTGACTAAAGGATTAGGATGGTGATTTAGGATGGTGGATTAGGATGAGCAATACGTAGTAAATAAAATTTAACACATTTCAAACGAGTTTATCTTTATTTTAATAATAGATAAAATTTGATTAAAACTGTTTAACTCTATATTAGACTAAAAAAATGAAACGTTTTTCCCTTAATGATAATATAGAAAACTAATTATATAAATATATATTTTTATAATTTATAAAAATATTGATATTGTTGATAGGAAGTTGTCAAATCAATGTCTTTCTTTTTTTAATAATCATTATATTTATCAAGCAACTATTGCTGTTGCTAAACTTAAATTTTAATTTGATAAAATTAAACTAAAATAATTCTTTGGAATAGAAGATTTAAACACGGGTACTCCCTTAAATTAGATAATATCGCAACTGAAGTACCTAATATGTAAACATATTTTGTTCCTTTATTTATTTATTTTTCAATTTAATTTAATTCCTTTACTTAATTTAGCACAACTTTTATTTATTTATTCTTTTAACGAATTATGCAACAATTTAACATAAATTGTTGTATTATTATTTCAGTATGTTATTTTATAAAAGATTGATTTTTTTACTTATTAAATTATTTAATAAAATGGTCCTGATCCTACATTTTTATACTATGTACTTAAACGTTTTCAATAATTAAAAAAATAAGATTATGCTAAAATAATTAGAATGTATCAAAAACAAACCTGGCAGCAATCTTAAGCTATAATTAGTTAAGATACTAAATTACAACTCAACTAAATTGGGACAAGTCTCGCATAAAAATAATTAAAGTTATTTGAACTAACTAAGTTCATAAGCTGCACTTCTAGCAAAATCATTTAAACGCACCTAATTACATAAATGTTGAAATTTTTTTTATCTGATAATTATTATTTGAAATAATAATAATGATAATTATGTAATGATTTAATACTTTTGTTGACCGCGGTACTTGAAGAATGATAGTACTTTGAAGTTTAGCTCTAGTTTGAAATTCCTACAATTATAATATGGACTATGGAAGCAAATCAAAGTATAAATAATCTATCTACATACATTACTTCAGTAGCCAGGAATCGTAAAGCAGAATAGACTGTGTGGATCTCTTATGTTTATTGGTACATTCCTTCATTATAAAGCATTTATGCCCCATCGTATCATGTTTATTACAACAAATCCGGACTTCTGTGCAATTCTAAAGACAGTGGCACATTTCAGGTCAATATCGAACTTAACGTGAAAATTAGGTCCATAAAGATCATACAAGCATCTACTCAGTTTTAAATGCTTCAGAAGCCACTTTTATTATAATTGCATACTAACAATAAACTTTATACTAAGTAAAATTTGCTACATATTTTAATAATTTTTATATAATAACTCTGATTCCATAAATATATTCCATCATACTATAAGTATATTATTTTACTATTAATTTATATCTGTATATTCCTGACAACAGTTTTTTGTTCAAATTTGAATCTTTGGAAACGACGTTTTAAATTATGTAATCGTTAGCAATATAATTTATTTTATACGATTTTTTAATCTTTTTATATTTTTTTATCTAGGCACATTAAATAAAGACTGAACAATCACTTTGGCGCGCCGAAGTTATAGTTATTAGATAGTAGACTTTTTTGCACTTTCCATCGAGGAATATAAACCTAATTTTTTTTTTTTTTTTTTTTTTTGTAAATTATAATAAATATATGTGTATATATTCTAGGTTTAATTAATTAGTGCTGATTAATAAATTCGCACAAAATTGGCACATTTCTTTGACGGTGTAGTGAATTATTTATACGAGTTACTCGTTATTTTTTGGAATGAAAATATTTATTTAACCCTTTCCTTTTAATATACGTTTTTTTCTTTTATACATAAAACTTTTAAAAAAGGAGAAATGTGTTTCGTTTTATACTTTATAATATCTTGCTTGGTTTGGTATCTCATAATTGCCTTGAAGCAGTGACTTAATTGAATTAAAAAGTTTGTTTTTTTGACTTCGTGTCACAGCACAGTTAGAGAACTTGGAAATTTCTTGAATATTTTCTCAAATATTGAAATTGACTGCTAAATATATTTTATAACTGAATAAAAAAGAAACTTGTGAAAAGGATAGAAGAGTATATAGGAAAAGCGGAAACGTGGGTTAAATATTTTTCTTTTATTAAAAAATATAAGAATTCCTAAACTTTATTTTTATTTTTTTAAATGCTAACTCTTACCATTAAGTTTAATCACTAACAATTTACGCGCGTATTTAAAATGATAATTTGTAAGTTATTATACATTTTATTATTGTTAACTTAAGGTGTTGCTAGCACGCGTTTTTGAAGCGCTCGGAATAATCTATAGCATCATAACAAGACGCGAGGAAAAGTTAGTTTAGAACCAACTTTCTCGCGTACGAATGAAACCTTCCCGTCCTCTCCCCTTTTGTATATATTTTTCGAGTCATCTATTTACATAGGAAATATTAAATTTTCACTTGTTTTTCTTTTACAAACAATCCTTTAAGAAAGTTAGTATTGTATTTTAATAACATATTCGGCTTCGTTTGTATCCTGAACTACACTACGCAAGTGCTCAAGGAAGGAAGGGTGGGGAAAACTCTCAGTGACGTCTCCACGGCTTTCATGAATATATTTTTATCTGTATAACCCAACGTGTGTAAAAAAAAAAAAAAAAACATGCCTAGAACCCACCATTAGTGGGATTAATTGAATTTACTAACTAAAACATTGCTTATAGAGCGGCAACTAAAAATGAAGAAAGGTTGACATTAATACCTTTCCGATAATGTAAAAGTAGTTGTTAATTAGTATGGAACATAGCTTCAGCGTAGCCTACCACTGGACGAATGATCACATGAATATAATCTAGTCTAATGAAATATATTCCAAAATATGTATGTAACTAAAAAATTAGGTTGAAGAAAATTTGGAAGAAATGTGTGCTAAAAGTGAAATTAGTCTTTAGTATCTGTCTTCCCTTTTTCCTTATCCCTCTCCTCTTGCAAGCAATAATTTGCAACAATCCATAATTAGTAATTGTCTCCGACTACTGGGGGAACAGTTTTAATAGTCAACCTTCCAGGATAGCAGAAGATTTTTTTTTCTATAGCGTTTACAGGAGTGGTGATAATTATATAATATATGATAATTATAGTGGGTATATGGTTTCAAATACGTACATAGCCGCCATCTTGAATCAAAATGGCCGATTGTAATATCCTTTAAAGAAAGTTGTTAATATAATAAAAGGAAGTAAACTTTCAAATTTCAAGGTTCTAGTGCAATTGGTTGCGGAGATATCGTCTTTTCAAATTTTGTATACAAAATGGCCGCTATCATTAATCAAGATGGCGGATTGTAAAAATAAAGAAATAGAATAAATAAATTTCGTGTTCTGCCCAGTTGTTTTAGAGGTATCGTAATGTTTTAGTCTGTCAGTGAGATGTATTTGGATTTTATATAAATATGATGTACCTGTAATACCTGTATAAGGCGGCTTTCACTCTGCGGGCGAGACCAAGCGTCCCGAGCGAATACAAAATCGCTCGGCTTGGTGGCCGAGCCGAGCGTTTATGTATCCACACTGCGGGCGACACCGACGCCGATCGGCCGATTATCTATAGTCAGCGTACAACCGTTTACAAAGCGTTTTCAGCTGCCGAAAACGCTTAGCTTACAAAAACGCTCGAAAAAAACGCCCGGGTCGGCTCTGTCTCGCTCGGCGTTTAATGTGAATAGCCCCAATGTGTATGTTTCTCAAGCGGAATCGGCCTCGCTCGGTCTCGCACGCAGTGTGAAAGACGCCTTAAGACAGTAAAATAGAGAAATACGTCTTTTACTCCAATTTTCAAGTAGGGAATTTTCGCTCTACCAATACAAACAACTTAGATCGATTTACAAAAAAAGAAAGCTTCATGTCTTTTATTGTTAAATTAAGTATTTCAATCATGTGTTAATCCAGGATAGCCAATAATTTATTTTCCGATATTTCAAAATTACACCTGTTTCTAAAATTGGATTCGAGCAATTTTAATTATTATTTTGAATGTTGAAATCAATTTTAAATTAAGTAGCAATTACAGAAGAATGGATTTGCTCGACTGTGTATGACTAGTCGAGGTCCACTTACTCGATTACTCACTACCGGAGCTAATGAGGTTTTAATTGAACATTGTAACAATAAAATGTTTCGCTATCAATATATTCTGACAATTGAGTTTGTTGGTGGTCTCAATATGAATTCAGTGATTAAACCAATTAACTTACGGCTTCATTCATCCATTGAAGAATCACTTGAATAGGAAACCCGTGTATAGAAGAGCTAAATCTATTGTTCTGTGCGAAGTGATACCCTCTTCAATAGATAGTCGAAAGGTAGCTTCTAATATGGACGAATCTCGACGAACTAATACTTATATTTTACGCTACTAATATTTATATTCAATGAGTTACGTATATATTTGCATTACTACACTCCGAATGTAATCAGTGCGTTCAATTGTTTATATATATATATATATATATATATATATATATATATATATATATATATATATATATATATATATATATATATATATATATATATATATAATTGACTTCTGATCGATAGCAAGCGGAATATTCGCAAAAACCTATTTGCGCTTGAATATCTATAAGGACTTTTTACTTTCTCATAATGCCTAAGTAAATCTGTGTGGAAATTCAGCGCTACATTTTTATATTTAACAGAGCTAATATTTGTTGGAACATGTTACAGTTACTTTTGATTAATTCGTTCTTCTTTCTCAAGTTGAAATTCTTCTTTACTGTGATTTGAACTTTGTATTAATGCCCATTATCATATTTGATAATATAGAGGAGAGATAGTAGTCAATCAAAGGACTATATTAATCTGTAAATCTAATTTATACAATATTATCATTTGATCATATTGAACATGTAGATAGCATGAGTTGTGTCTGCTGTTTATTGACAGTGGGAGTTAAATCTTTCAGTACTATTTCACAGTGCAAACCCTGATTTATTTACCTTTGATTCTCCGAGGTTTTGAGATGATATATTGCATACAGTGCTCCACAATAATTTATTGTGTATTAATAGGTATATTAGTTCACCATTGTTCACCAATAGTTTACTATATTATTGATATATATGGTGTAAAATTTCTTTTATACTTTTATAGAGTATTGCTTAACTTATTTTCCGCTAAACATTTAAGCGATATGAAAACTAAAATTGCATATTACGTTGATATCATATTAAGAATGTGTGAATTATCCCTGGTGACTTATTTTGAACCACATTTCTTCAATCAAATAAAAAGGGATCACTATAGTCAAAATAATTAAATATGTGGATAATTGGGAAATTGTGTTCATACTGTATTAATAAACATCTTTGAAAAAAATAAAAAAGATTTGATATTGTATTAGATACTTCCGTTTTTAAAAGTATCTAATTTATTGGAATAAGAGAGTAAAAGGAAGTGTACAGAAACATTGATTTTTACTTAATTTTTAACCGAATAATTAATACAATAAATTTGTTTTATTTGAGGCAAAATTTAGTTAATGAACATGCGACAAAACATATTTTGTAAGGCAATAAAAAAGTCTAAGCTTGCAACTTTTTGTAAAGATAATGTGACTGAGTTTATAGATTGTTTTTTAGTATGAAACAAACCATTGGATGTTTAATGTGGGGATCTTATGATTTTAATAAGATAAATAGTATTAGTTGGTTATAAACTGGTTTATTACTTTAGTTTTGTGGTTATTTTAATAAATTTTAAATCCAGTGAATATAAAAATAATTTTATTTGTTTAAATAAATAAATTAGACAACTCTTTAGATAGCGATAAACTCTCAGCTATGGCCATTCCCATTCCAATATAGGTAGCCATTTAGGTAGATAACTACCAAATGGCAGATTTGTAGATTTGTGAATTTAGGTAGATAACTGCCATGGGTATAACTATCTTTGGATAGATAATAACTTTGAATGATTGTCATTTCGACATAATTTTGTTTATAATTTTTGCAGTAATACCTGAAAAATTAACCATCTTTAAATTCATTCACAGCTGCCCATTTAGGAAGGTTATACTGTATAACCAAATATAAAATAGTAATATTACATAATCACTTCGGAAGATTTTAATGTATAAATACGTCTATCGCAGCAAATTAACTAATTACCTTTCTTTATAAGAAAAATATTCAGTCATTTATAACCTTTTTATACCAGAAACTTATTATTGAAAATAAAAATACAATAAACATTAATTTATAAAAAAAAAATACAAATAACAGTAAGTAAACGGAATTTAAAAAATAATAAATGAAACTGATATAGCAAATGGGGAGTTAGCCGTGGTACACTAATTATTTACAATAAAATATAAATACAATCAACCTTGTCCATATTCTCACAACTGCCAATAATTTCCAAATACTTATTCTTAAAGAAAATTATACCTAAACCATATAAATAAGTATGATATACGAAATATAACTATTTTTTTTAATATTTAACCTTGTAATGAAAGTAATCTGCAAAAAATTATAAGTAAAGATATAATATTTTAGATTATTATCCTCCTACATTGAACGTTAAATAATAATTAATTTAATAATTTACTGATATTAAAACATATATATATATATATATATATATATATATATATATATATATATATATATATATATATATATATATATATATATATATATATATATATATGGACGTGGTTAGTGGTAATAAAAATGATCTTTTATCTCAAATCAAATTTTAGGCTACCTACGTTCAGATACATATAGACCAAACACGCGCAAATATATAGATATTCTTTTTCACGTAAATTTAAATAAAAATGGTACATTTAAAATACTCCTTCCTATAAACATTGATATTTCTGTTAGTTTATTTTTATTTATTTTTTTTTTGTTTATAAAATCCCAGCGTTGTCCGGTGGGTGTGGGGGTGGTTTTTTATAATCTCATGTACTAGACAGTGTCCTTCCACTGTTTTGAAGGTCAAGTGTACAAAATTGTATCAAGGTCGGAATAAAAGTGTAGAATGTGTAAAAAAAAAATACAAAGGTACTGCGCTATTAAATCTCTTAAATTATTATTAAATATTATTTATTAAATTTCTTACTTTCTACTACTAAATAATTTATTTTTTATTAATAAATAATTTATTTTTTTAAATTATAAATCAATTGGTTTTATTTGAATTTTTTAAACTATTATTCTAGTACATTTATTGTTAAAAATTGTAATTTAATAAAAATTAAATTTACTATTTCACTATTTATGTTCTTTTAAAATTGGGTTAATGTGATTTCATGGGAATGTATAAATTTCAATGAACGTTTATGTAACATCTTTTGGGTCATTTTATACAATAGTAAATAATCATATAATATATTAATTCTATAAATTTGTTCGCTCCGCCCTGTATGTAATTATAATGAAAATAAGTATATTATAAAAAGCATTTAGTTACTTATTGTCAAGTAAAATCTATCAATAATTTTTATTTATTTATTTTTTATGTAAAAAGCTAGACATTTGAGACTGATTTTTTTCCGTATATTTCTATATTGACAATCTTCTATTGAATTGATCCCTTCAAAAGCCAGTTATTATTGTGATTGAACTGTAAGTAAAATAATTGTAATTTTATGTTAAATAAATAAGTATATTAAACAATGTGTTATTATTTGCACGGTTTAATGGTGTTCTTGAACAAAATAAAAAAATAAAAAGTATTTATTAGGATATTCACTTATCTTTAAATATTATTTTTATTTTCATTATTTTATATTTTATAACTGAAACCTTATCCTAATCCAAGTTTTTGTTCTTTAAAATGAAGTTAAAGAAAATTACATCAGATTATTGGAAAATATTTTTGTGTATTATTTAATTTTATTTTATATGCTGTTGTTTTTTAGATAAATTTATTTTTCTATTGTTGTATAGTGTTTCCGCTTTTTCAAACTTGAATAAACTTCTACTTCTTTGAATTGAACTAAAACGTTTTTGTGAGAAAAGTTTTTTAAGAAAAAAAAACTTTTTTTCTCTCTAACTCACTTTTTTTAGTAAATTGAAATAGTCAAGACAACAGACATTATTAAAAATAATAGTGTTGGTGATATTGAAAAGAGATTCTAAGGAATTTTCACATATTAAGAAATAATAATTTAGTTGCGGATTCATTACAACATTTAAATTAAAATTATATACAGTGTTAAAATGACAGAGTTGATTAAAAATAAATTCCTACCTCACGAATAAAAATCAAAGATCTAAACTTCTCCGAAAGCCCTAAATCTAATGTCACTATTATTGCTCACCGTATAATGAAAATGTTCATTTAAATAAATAACAAATAAAATTATGATTTCCTTAATATAGGAATAAATAAATTCAAAATTTACCTGAATACAGTATATTTAACATAGAGGTAAAAAGGCCTAGAAAAATAAAATTAATGATAGCCATTTTAATTAAATCTTGTTTATAATAATTACTGAAGCATTTTCGATAATTTCATCTTTTCCTCCAACTGTAATTATATATTTCATTTTTATTTTTCATGATTTTAAAGTTAAAATCATTAAAGAAAAGAACATGATTCTCTCTTATTCATACATACGTATAATGTACCTTTTTATAAAAATAATTCTTACTATCATAACAGATTAAGATAAATTATTAAAATGGTAGATAAAAGAGCTTATCATTATGTTATGTAATTAAACGTTGGTTTATAACAGCAGAATCTATCAATTTTCCCTCCAAGAAAACGATTTATATGGTTTCATTGGTATTTAAATTCGCCTAATTTACAAAATTAGATTTAAATAAGTTAGTCGGTAGTTAAATTTGAGGGTAAATGAAACATAAAAGTATAAATACATATGTAATTTATTAATTCATTTCTTGGGGGTCAGTTTTCAGTAAGATCAATTAACTTATTTAAATCTACTATTGTAAATTTGGTGAAGTTAAATTCCAATGAAACCATATAAATCGTTTTCCCAATTTTATCGTAATCTATGTAGTACTTAAGGCTTTCATCTTCAGAAAGTTTACACTGAGAATATGAAATATTTAATCCTTTATCATTTATCTTTTCGTAATTGAAGATATTAATAGGACTGTCATTTACTCAATGATTTCCGTTAATTTATAAGATTTCAGAGATAACAGAAACTAATATAATTTTGTCTTCCAATAAATATAGGTAATATTAGATTTTTACAAAGAGTTTTAAAAATATTCACTTCTTCTCTTAATTTATTTAATATTATGTTGCCTTAACAATCAGCAGATTCATTCCAGTAGCTTCGTCCTTCCGAAAAATGAACAATAAATCAACACTATTTTTTTAATATACATAATATTGCATGGAAAATACTTTCTACTTACAAATCTACGCTTCAAGTGATTCATTGGTTGCGATCGAGTGCTCACGTGGGATTTTTAGTAGAACTCAGGTCCCATTATCTCATTACGAAACCAAGGTTAACTTTGGTTTTCCCTAGCTAGAAACAAAATATACAGTTATAATATGTTATGAATTGTGGAATGTCCGTTTGCTTATTAGTTACAAACTTCTCTTAAAATTAGAAGTACCAAGGTTAGAAGCTTTTTAAATTAGCAAGGACTTAATGTTCCTGGATTACATGAGAATAAATTATAGGATGATTATGAAAATAAAGAAATGACTAATACTTCCTGAAGGAGTGTACTGTTTGTCAACTTAAATTTCATAAAATATGTCATAACACCTTTAAATTAAAAATTACACACGCTTTTATCGAATTCGATAAAGTTTTATGAAATAAAACACACACTTCTATTTAAGCATCTTAATGACAGGTAGGCTATTTTAGATTTGTCTTAAAATAACTCTAAAGTAATGAGGAATTAGGGGTCTACATAGAAGTTAAGACAACATTAAGAGGAATTGACTAGCTGAGAATACATTGACTCTTAATGAATACTAGAATACTTACGAATATAATGTTTAGTGGAAGCCAGACAAGTGATTTTTTATGGAATCAAGGTAAGTACTTTTATTTGTTTATTTTACTCATGTTTTACGTCCCGAGCTAATCACATTTGTAAAAAGCATATCTTAACTTTGTAATCTTTGTAAATATCTTATTTGTAAATACCTTATTTACATAATCCTGCCTTTCTTTAGTTGCCAAAAAGGTATCAATAATTTCCTTTGGTTGAAAACTAAATAACTTGTGTTATCCTTTGGGTTGATTTTAAGTAAGTAAAACTTTGAAATAAGTTAATCAACCTCCCATTAGTCAATTATGATAAATTCTAGAGTCAATTTGAGAAACAAGACAACCAAATCTGTCATACTGATATATTGGATAATTTTTACTGTTTTTAGACACAAAAAATATCGTTTTTATAAGACTCAGGAAGCGTAGAAATAAGTAAGAAAAGTGGCCAAACATTAAACTAACAAACGAGCAAAACAAATAAGAAAGATAAAGAGAATTGAATACACAGAAGAGAGAAGAGCAACTTGGGGTAAACAAATTAAGTGAAAGAAAAAGTTGTAAGGAAGAGTTGTTATAGCTAAACCGTGAGTACTAACTTAAAGTCATTCCCCAAAGAAATATCTAAAGTTTATTTTATTTTTTTCTTTTGTTATAATAATTAATTAAAAATATGCTTTGTCGTAATGTTTAAGAATCTCACGGCTTCTTTTTTTATTAAACTTCAGATAATTTTTTTTTTCGAAAATATCTTAAACAAATTGATCATTAAATCGTATTGGAGGTAATAATTATTTTAAGTGGAATGTTATTTTTTTAATCAATGCTATTTGATTCTTTTTTAAAATAACAAAAAAAATTGTCTAAATTCTTAAGATTATCTTCTTCATCTGTAAACCGTTACACAATGGGATTCTTTGTTTGGATTCATTGTCGTAGATTCTTCGTTGGGATTCATTGTCGCAGATTCTTTATTGGGATTCATTGTCGCAGATTCTTTATTTGGATTTATTGTCGCAGATTCTGTGTGTAGATTAAATGTCGCAGATTCTTTGTTGGGATTCACTGTCGCAGATTCTTTGTTCGGATTCATTGTCGCAGATTCATTGTTCGGAGTTATTGTTGCAGATTATTTGTTGGGATTCATTGTCGCAGATTCTTTGTTCGGATTTATTGTCACAGATTCTTTGTTCGGATTCATTGTCGCAGGGTTGGGTCCTGGCTATTGCTGTGACAGTGAATCTTGAATCTCTGCATGCTGAATATTTGAAACCCGTCCAAAATAATTCTTCGTCTCAAAGATCGATTGTAATTCTAGAATAAGAATCGTATTTTTTTTTTCTCGAATACAATGAAATAATATGCATGAATAACAGCTGCCCTATTGTTCTTTTTTACATCTAAATAAAATGTGCATTGTAAGGATTGCTGATTGATTCAAGAATTTAGTGATTGGTGATTAAAAATACTCAATTAATTTTATAACAATAATAGTATAATGATACAATATTATGAAATAAGACTGATTGATCATCTTAGAAGAACTATAGAATGTCATCTATTAAACCAGTGGCGCTCCTAAGCCACTGAACTGGCATGAACCCTGGCATGTTCCTGGCTGTGAACTGGCATGCGCTAACTGTCATTCTTATAGTTTCATTTATAATAATAATTTTAGTTATCTTATGTAAAAGTACTTCGTTAATTTAATTGTTTCAGCTAAAACAGAAAGGAATTCCAGAAGATTTATCTTAGAATAAATTAATTTCATCGTGTTAAAAATAAATTGCATTATTGCAAAATGTTTTAAAAAATATTCCTTCTATTCTTGTATAAGTAATTTAGAATTGGCTGCGGTGAATTCGGAGTTTATTCTCGATAACTTTAGTTAAAAATAATGCTGATATGAAGAAATGTTTTAGTTAGATTTCAGTGTGAGATTGTTTCATGTATAGCCATTTTTATAATTGAAATCTTAACAAATCCTGTCCTTACTAACACTCGTACATACTAGATGAAGTTATTCACTTCTTTTCTTTATTTTATTTTTCATTAAATATATTTTTTTGCGAATAAATGGAATTAATTGAGTGAAGGCTATCTTGGAATGTGACTCTTTGTCAAGACGCAGCATGTATAATCGTATTAAATAAGGCCCAGGTCTGTATAGCTGTGCTGAATACATTTCCTACGGTGTCTAAACCTCTTAAAGGTGGGATTTTCTTACATTGGAAGAGCGAAGGTAGATGACGGGGTGTGGAGAGCTAGAGCGTGAACAGTGTAACGTCTGAGTATGTTGCAACGTGTTTCTGCTCCAGTAGCAAGCATTCCTTTTGTTGTAAAACAAGGATAAAGCCAGGAGGCTAGGAAGTCTCCCCTCCTTTAGACGAGTTCGTGGCCGCTTACTTCGCCTGCCCTCCCAGCTAACAGCCCCTCCCAATTCAAGTATTTCAAGATCATTCAGATTAACTAATCACCCACAGTTCTTAATACAAAATAATCTCCCCCCTCCGGTAGTTAATAACTAGAGCGAATATCGAATTATTTTATTACGGGCCCTGCTGGCGCCTCACCGATGTTGTTTTACCCATTTTTTTTATTTCTAATTATCATCCTAAAATATGCTTTTAGTTTCCCCGAAATGAGAAAAAATAAATAATAATAACCTGGAATTCCTTTCTCAGTTATTACACAGCGAGTTCTACCTGCATACATTTTGTTTTAAATTAAATGTTATTTTCTGGTTGCTCTCAAGTAACTGTTAACGAAATGGGAAAAACTAATTACAAACCTAAATCCTTCTTATCTATTTTTAATTGAAAAAAATAGTTTGAAATAAATTATTAGTAAACTCTCTTTTATTAACGTATGTACATATTACATATTTAAAATTCTGATGTAACTTTCAATAACGTAATTTGCAATTTATTCATTGCTTTAGACATTCCTTTAGGAAAGAAGAGATATATTCTAGGGATGGAGAAAATCCAATACTAAAGTGTGTAAAGAGTATTAACTTAGACAAGGAAAGGTCTATCTGTCAGTTAAAGTGAGCCGCAACCAACTTCTTATTCCATTTTAACGAATTATCCCAGAAAATCCAGACGAATGTAAAGAGATAGAACTATTTATTTTTAAGATTAGGAGTTTTTGATTTAACTCGAATCTTTTTGATTTAAAAGCTTACATGAGAAATATTTAACGCATGTAAAAAAAACTGTGACTTTAAGATCCAATGGTATGAAAATAAATAGAAAATAATATAAAAAGAGCATCTAAATGCAACGGGGCATGTTCTGTTCAATAGATAAAAAGCCATTCCCACCGTGACTGGGAACAGTAATTTGGACCGTCCCCCCAGCTGTTTGAACCTACGCATGGATCGTTTTCAAATAATTTACCTTACGGTCCAAGCAATCCTCAGTCAAAGCCAAGCTCTGGTTGGTGAGACGTGCGCATTTATGTAAACCGTGAAACATTTTAACAGGAACGTTCTCTATATGTGGGTTTTATTGAATTGCTTCAATATTTAATACCGTGTAAATAATTAATCAAAACCCGTTCCAATCTAATGAAAATTTGATGGCTGAACAAGTTAATCTGTGGGTGATGTAAAGGACAGAACAAATAGGGGGGGGGGGGGGGGAAGGGGGGTTAACAAACCTAATGTGTCATATGCCCACCAATATATAGTACTTATAATGTGTTGGTACTATAAGGTTGAGATGTTGGATGAATTGAAATAAAAAATATAAGGTTATTGCTTCCGAGCTTACCGAAGGTAACGGAAGCTAGATCGTTTTGAAGCACGAATAATGTTTAGGTCTCCGATTAAAAAAGATCCAAGACAGAAATCCGTTTCAGACATCAGGGATCATTTCTGGTTCCGTGTCTGTCGGTTTGTCTGTCGTTCAATTTTTGCGAACCAACGGTATCTTAAAAACTACACGTCCAATTTTAGTGAAATTTGGGTGGTAGGTCATGAGTAGCCCGTTGTTGGTCCCATATAAGTTTCAAGGCTCATTTGTTTCTCTTCCCCATGCGCACAAACGCATACATTAATTTACACCTATAGCTTCGAAAGGACATATCTGATTTGTATGAAACTTTTATAGTTTATTGAAAGTAGCCCGCAGATAACCTCAGATTACTTTGAACCGTCTGCGCTCTTTAACTTTTGCTTAATTAATACTTTAATTCAAGTAAAAAATCAAAACAATTTTGTCAGATTAAAAAAACAGGGGAAACAATTAAACAAATTAGACAATAATGGCTTGTAAAAGCATAAAATAAATACGAGGATAGGATAAGAGGAAACTTTGTGCCACACCAAGTGGCAGTCTATTTAACATGAATTAAAGTATCAATTTAGTAAAATTTAAAGAGTGCAGGCGGTTAAAATTAATCTGGAGTTATCTCTAGGCTATTTTCGACAAATTATCAAAATTTCATAAAAATCAGATGAGTAGGTACTTTTGAAGATATAGGTTTAAAAAAATGTATGTTTGTGCGCATATGGAAGAGAACCAAATGAGCGCATAAGGTTGAAACTTATGAAACCAACAATGGGATAATTATGACCTACCATCCAAATTTCAATAAAATCGTACGAGTAGTTTTTGATATGTTGGTTCGCAAAAATTGAGCGATTGACAGACCGAAAGACAGACACGAAACCAAAAATGTTCCCTGATTCTGAAACGGATTTCTGTCTTGGAATTTTTGAAATCGGAGACCTAAAAAAATGTCGTTCTTCGGAACGAGCACGTAGCTTCCGTTACCTTCGGTAAGCTATTAGCAAAAATATTAAAGACAGGGGAATTTTAGACAGACCTTTGTAAGTAAAATTGGTTCTACTTCTTTATTAGTAGTGTAACATTTTGTAAATTTATATAGACTTTTAGTGAATATATTCACAGATTCTTGTTACGTTTGTAAAACTGAATTTAGGATTAAACAATTAAAGAAGAATAAAAAGGATAAAGTTGGAATTTTCCTCACCCAACCTACTCATATAAATGATAATGATAACCAACTAGACAGCTGATAAAATAAATATTTCAAAATGTATAAAAACTCTTTACTATATCAAAATATTGAACCCATTTGAAAAATATAAACCCTTGTAACTTTTGAACTATTTAATTTATTTTCATCTGGCTTATTGCATTTTGTTCTTTGTGTTAAAACGTTTCTATCGTTCTAAAATTATTTAGTCTTAAAGTTTTTAAGTTCAAAAGTCGATATTGGCAGATATGAAAACAAAATTAAGAGACATTTTTTTATAAAAATGTACAATTGTTTCAAAATTTATTCGAAAATTATTGTACCAAGTTTCAACTCTCAAGCTTAAAAACTGTGGGAGTTACATGTGAAACTGACAGACGTCCAGCTAAAATTCAAATGATCTTTAAAACACCCAAAAATGACAATTCCGTTGAAATCTTGGTTTCGAATTTTATGAGTGAAAACAATACTTCTTTTATATTCCTTCGTAGAAGTTGAAGAAAAATGAAAAGATACTTATGGTAAATATGATTTGTTGTGTTGATTGCTGGTAAATATGATTTGTTGTGTTGATTGATGGTAAATATGATTTGTTCACGGCGAAGCATATATCTGTCTCAACTACTTATCAAACGGCTGAATGCATTAAAGGTGACACTTAACATATATATATATATATATATATATATATATATATATATATATATATAAACCTTTTTAATAGATCTTACTTACAATGTTTCTTACAGCGAATTTTAACCAATAATATTAAATTTTCTTTTCTTTTCCAGAGAGCTACAAGATTTTGCGCTGTCTCTAGTTTTTATTACGTATCTACCTGGAATTAAAAGCGATACGTAGATTCTAATCCAATATAGTAGGTGTTGCAGGAAGGTGCCAATTCGAGAGCCAAGTCAGGCTAATAATCCATGCCCTGAGCAATGTTTCCGGAGTTTCCAACCAGTTGGCCTCGCTCCAACACGACCAGGCAAGCTATCACTGATCAGGGGTGACGTACCTCTACCGTTACTAACTGTAACCATAATACGATATAACTGTAACCTAGTAAAAAGATATGGTTAGTGTTGAACAACATGAAGTATTGTTTTCAACTCTGTCGTTTGTCATGACGTTTGCTTCTTATGACTCTCATTTGCCCCTTATCACTCTTCATTTAGTATGTTGTTAACTTCTATCATATTCACCATCACTTTAATGAAGTTAAGCACCATTTGAAGATCTTAAGTATCTTAATAACTTACTCTCAGTCGAAAATGTTATTACATTATTTGATTAGAGACGATGCAATTATTTTAAAGAAAAATCAACTCTTTCTACATAGTGCTTCTAATATTTTGATAGGACACAATCATTAACATTAACAAGTGAAAATAGTCTGCAAATTGGTGTGGCGCATAGCTTTTTCGCGTCCTATCAATTAATTTAATGATGTTTTGCATTTACGACCTATTATTGTCTGATTTATTTAATCCCACCTTTAAATATCTCAAAACTCTTTCATGAATAAAAGGATCAAATAAGCAGTATTAAATTTGCGCAAAAATGGGACAAAAAGTAGCTCACAGACTTTCGTCCAACCATCATCCAAAAATGTAAGTAGTACTTACAAAAATTAGGTTTGTTGCATGGGGAAGAGAAACAAATGGACTAAGTGATATGGGACCAATAATGGACTAATTGTGGCCAAATAAAAAATCAGACCAGTAGTATTTAAGATATGTTGAACGATAGAAAGACACGAAAACAAAATAGTTCTGTGGTATTTGAAACAGCTTTTTGTCAAGGAATTTAACGGCAGCAGACAGGATTCTTGAACACTTTATTTGGCTCTCGCTTTTTAAACTTTTAATTGCTAACATCTGAAAAGAAGAAAAAAAAATATATATTAACTGTTTGGCCGGGCGTACATTGCATCGCAACACAGGGCAAGGCAGCAAAGTTTTTTTTCAACGGCAGAAATGTAGGAGGCGCAAATTGAAACGCTAGTTCACTGATGTCAGGTAGAACTACGTGTAGCGTAGTACATTCCTGCTTTGCTGGTATCTTATATTTTTGTTGTTGAAAAACCTTTGCCGCCCTGCCCTGCGTCTCAATGTACGCCAGGGTTAAATCCGTAGTAAGTGAAATGGACGTTTTGGGCCTTCCAATAAATAATTTTGTTTGACTAAACTAAACTATATATAATATGTGCCGACATTCGATGATATAACTTGCATTGCTATTGAAAGAGTGAAATATATTCCTCAAAGAGTATATAATGTATGTTACAATTCTTACTAATCATATAAATAATTCAATGGAGAAGGGCGAACAAATTTTGCAATACTTTAAGACAGAGTTTTATAATAATACATAGATTAAACTGTAGGATAAATGGTGATCTGTGAAAGTAAATTGTTATTACCTGTTTATTTTGTGTAACCGACATTACCTTATTGACTACTTTAACGGCTACTGAGAGAACAGTTTAAAATCGAAAGTAAAATCGAACTTTGGAAAACTTTTGTATCTCCGAAATATCTTTTCCGCGCTTTGCTAATCTTCTATGAACACTGTTGTGCGGCTTTGAAAGTGAGAAAACTTTCAGCTAAGGTTAATTGATGCCCTATTGTATAGATATGCAGTAACCAGTAATTACTATGTTTGCCTAAATATTAAAAAAATAATTTATGAAACATAAATTATAAAATATATTATAAAAGCAATATTATAAAATATACTACTGGGCATACCTAGAAAACTATTTTGGGATTGACCCCCCTCCCCCCCACCTTCATGGTCTTAATATGTAGGTATAATGATAATTTTTTATGCACTAGCTGAATTCCCGTTCTTCACTATATAATGTGTTATGTATTTATTTATGTATAGACTTAATACTTGTTTCAAAATTTACCATTAAATTAGATAATTATTATTTAGTGTTACGCTATTGTCTTACGTTTCGCCCCATTTGATTTTTGAAATTATTATCCCATGAAAATTGCCAAAAAGAATTTTTGAAAGATTGTCCCATTTTGTAGGGTTTTAATTCACCGAATCAAGTTTTCTATTTTGCACTTGGGCTTAGAATGCCGTTTCCGAGTCGAAGTAGGGAGACAAATTCTTTATTTAGAAATCCTTGGAGCAGGCGTTTTGAAGCCAAGAGGCAGGAAATATTTTTTTTTTTTAGAATCAGGTCTTTAAGTCCGAGAAGTTGTTTATATTTGCTATTACAGTTGTCGCACACCAGACCAGACGAGAAAAGTCAGAGCGGCTTCGATAAAGAAAAGTGTGACTGCGTCTATGATGAATATGATGATTTTGATATCTTTAGTTTTTTTGTGGGTCCAAGATATGTAACCATTAGAATATATAACGAGATGGTATATTAGTATTACATTGAACTTGTTCATAAATAAATTATATAAAATATTTTAAATGGTTTTTAAATGTAGTAACCCTTACTTTTGCTAACTTATATCAATAAAGAATTTGGTTTTAAAAATATATAAAAAAAAACCTCTTTAACTGATATAATTCAGATTAAGCTCAAAATACTAGTTGGTTTAAAGGTTTACTAAGTTTGTGTAGATCTTCAACTGGTAATAAGTAATGAATTAACTTCTACACTCCTACAATGCAGTGTAGACTTTGATAATTTCATTACCAGGTTAGATAGGACCCGGAGAGTCCAAATTAGATCAGTCTAATTTGCAGTCTAGTAGATTGGAATCTTGTAGAAACTTGGGTTTCATTAAAAGTTGTAATTGCAACTAACTCCGTTAGTTTCACGAATAGAAGTAAGTCATATTGTTTCTTTTTTTGTCTTTTAGTTTGTTGTATATTTTAGCATTTTTCGTTTGTTCTAAGCGGTTGTTGTACCGATTAGTATCAACTTATCTTATGTATTTGACTTACTTTATTAAGGTAGGTTTTTGTAGTGGTTGCCATTTATATAGTCTTTAGATATTATCATTTGCAAATGATTTTATTGAATATATTTAAGTCGATATCATATACATTTGATGGTTTTATAAATGTATTGTTCACAATATATTAGGAAAGTGAACACATTCTTTTTTCAATTTTAGGTATTTATTAAAGCATATAATAATATTTTATGGTGTAAATATAATTATATTCGAGTGATTTGTACTCTAAAAAGCATTATTGGATTTTATGTAGGTAGTCTATGTATCAATTAATGTATGGGTGTATGCTGAGAATGCGATGTAAATCATTGTTTACTTGTTATATTTTCGTTTATGTCAATTAAAGAAACTCGTGGGTAAAGAGCAAGGCTATGAAAGAACTCCGGCGTTCCACAGGCTCAAGTCCTTTGCTTTTGGTTTCTAACTCGCGTAACCTGAACATCACGTTATAAAAACCGAATCCAGATTGCAACTGGTGGAAGTTTTATATGAGAGCCCATCGTGTCAGGTTTTGCTCCGCAAGTTGCTTCGGTATATGAAATGAAAAGTGACTGCTGGAAGGCCGTCGTCTTCTTCTCCCCTCTACTTCCCCTGCCAAGGATAGAGAGTCCCAGGAGACGGGAGAAGGTGAGAGTGTATATTGGCCAGTCTTAGAGTCCTTAGTACGGGCTTGACTTCAGGTGTGTTCAGTTCTAGTTTTTTGTAAAAAGTATTACAGTGTCCACGTCATTACATTGCGCCATGGTACCGTATCCTTCCATCTGATGGATCCTTTAGAAGTTCACCTGATATTATCAACTTATATGGATTAAAACACAATTTTAACCACCTAAGTGTTTAACTCAAGGTAAGAAAATCATGTTATTTCCTTAAACTTTTCTATTTATTACGGAATCAGCTTCTGTAGAGGAGGGTAGGGGAGGTTCTGGCGACTTCCGGAATTTGAGCAATACTGTCTCCCTCTTTTACTAATGTATTCTTATGATGCTTACATGATCTAGATCAGACGCTCCTTGTAACAACATCTACTTTCAGTGGGCTGGTAAATATGCGAATAAACAATTTAATTGACTTTAAACAGTCAATTCACAATTGCCTTCTAAATTATTTTTAAAATAGCTATCACAAAGCTCTAGCACATATTTTAGAATCTATTAATATATATTATTAATTAAACTATTATCTGTGATAGTATTGACTGGCATCGAAATAATAAAAATGCGTAGAATAGTTTGTAAAAACAAAATATAAACAGTTTGAATTTCTGCAATTACAGCTAGACGCAGAAACATAAATATACATATACTTTAGGTATATAATATTGCTAATTAAATCAGTTAGGTTGCAAAATAATGTAAATGATAATTTACAAAAGCTTCAATAGACAAGATAGTACTCATATCAAGGGAATAATAATATAAACATATTTTATACAACACATCTGCAGTAAGAAATAGATTTTATAAGTCATTCGACAAATTAATCAGATATTCTCTTCTTTTTTTTTTGTCAAATAGTAGAAATTGACAGATAAATATTATACTGGAAAATTTAATAAAATATTTATATAGATTAATAAATTTACTCGACTAAAATAAATCATAACAAACTTAAAAGTAAATATTTACTAATTACTAAGATCTACTTTAAATATATTTTAAAATAATATAATTGAATAAAAAAGGGTTTTTTATTTAGATGTAGTGAAGTTAATACGCAGGTTATAACCTTGATATCATTTCACAGCGCGTTATGAAACATTAAATGCACTTTCGAATAAGTGCACGCATTCAGTGAAGTAGATATTTTGTATTATAAGTTATCACAAATAAGAACAATGAAGTATAAATTCAAGGCCGTACATTCATTAAACCAAGTTCACTGAGTAAATGATTAATAGTATTATTTAAAAAATAATACTAAATATTCGATAATTAATTAAAATGATATTGTTTAAAATTCGAACTCGTACCTTATTGGTGTCCTTGCAATTCGTTCCAAGAAAGACTTTCTATATGAGACAAGGCTTTATAAACTTTGTTGGTTTGAATTATATTTTTTTATATATTGGACTTCAAGGTTTTATATTTACGTGGAACTTTCAGATTTAAAATAGGCTTCAACCTTTAGAAACAGTTACATACATTACGTTAGATGTACATTTGATTAACGGGCTAATATTGAATAAATTATTGTCTGTAAATTTCTCATAGTTATAGTGGCAGTGTGGTAATTTACTATTTGTAAGGTTGGGGTTTGGCACGCTACGTTCAAACGTGATGTCTTGCAGTCAGAAATGATGACAGAGCATCCTCGAAGTGATGCAACGACTGCATCCTTCCATCTAAACTAGCGGTGTTACCGACTGTTTGAAATTTTGAAGTCATAAATTATTACTAAAGAAATTTTGAAACAGTTGAATAAACATTCTAAATTGATTGCTTAATTTGTGTATCTATTAAAGAAGATATGCAATACCTTGTAAGATGGGTAATAGATTTAATTTAGAGGTTAGCTGTAGCTACTGTAAATACAAATTTTATAAAGACCAAGTAATAATAAATACAATTTGATATCTGTCTGATAAGATTTCTGTTATTACAGGATACTTATTTCAGTTAACTACATCTTAGTGCAGATATTACCTATCACTTCGTCCATATGATTTATAAAGTATATGAACATCAATTTAAAAAAAAAATGAACACAAACTGTTTAAAAATTGAATTTTTTTCACAGTTCCACAAAATGTTGAAGTTTTCAATTTATTATTAATTAAAATCAAAAGCCAGTATGGTCGGTCCACAGTAATCTCAGTAGATTATCTATTATTTTAGGTTTCAAACTGCTATCAGTTCTACTTACCTATACCTTAGTAATATGAAGTACTAAAAGCCAGCTAACTTTAGCTTAGCATTGCACAAGCTCATCAAACACATAACATACCTAACATAAAGAGTACTACACGTAATAAGTAATTTTTGAGAAATATATAATAATTATTTTAAGAACAAGTTTTAATGATCTATTTAACAGATATGTTATGCTTAGAACACCAGTCTGAATAACCATTTTGTACACTTTTTTTATTTGTTATTTATTGAGGCATATTTCATCCGTCTCATATTTCGTTTTTTTGTGTTATTCTAGTAGGACTCAACAACAGACATGACAACGTTACATTCTTGGAAATTAGATCCTTACTAAATAACTAGACTATAAAGTTGACTTCATTCGTAGAATCCGACCTCTAGAATCTGATCGAGAACGTGTGACCTTAACTTTATTATTTTTAAAACGGGAAGATATAAAGGATATCCATAAATTAGTCTAAGGAAATTGATCGCTCTTCTCAGTAATGGAAAACATTACGTAAGGAAGCAACCAGATACATAAGGAAATGTTTGAATCAGTTTTTGAATATATATTTATTTTTTCCCTCAGAGTAAAGAGCACTCCCCAAGTTCTAGCCGTCTGGTCTCGAGTCAAAAGTCAAGAAAACCGGTCGCTAATAGCTTCTATTCTCTCAAACTGTCCGCTCCAAGAAACTTTTGCCAATTTATAAATTGGCAAAGGATCCTTATAAGAGGAAACCTCAACGAGAAAGTTTATGAGGCAAACTGCTTTAGTTTTTATAAAAAAAGAGTATTGTTTTAACTGATATTACTTAATGTTATCTTTCACTACTTTCAGATAATAAAAAGTTTTTAATTCTGATGAACGTTTAGAAGTCAAAACACTCTGTTAGTGGTTAAATAAACGAGGGGAAAAATTATAAAATATAATAAGTACACGTATAAAAAAATTGTTTTGTTTCAAGTTTCTTTATATACATAAGTTAGTACACAGGATGAAAAACAGGGCTGAAACTGATTAAGCCTTAAGTAATTGAAAAATAAGTTTTAATGCATAATACCATAAGACTTTGAATAAAGTTTATATTACTTATCTGGCTTACCTGTTGGCGTTTAAGCACTCTTAATTTTTATTAATCAAAACGAATATATATACAGAGCGTGCAGGGTTTTCTTCTTGATAACTTCTGAGCGTTATCTGCATCGCTTCTATATCAACAACTCTTGTAATTGATTTTTGAAAAATAATTTGCGAGTGCGTTAAACACAAACAAGGCGTTAATTAAATAATTGATATAAAATATAAGTGTAGGAGAAATAGAGTTCGCTAATCTCAGTAGATACAATCCAAATAAAACTTATTAGTAAGAACAACAGTTGCTCTGGATTAAAACAAAATAATTTTTATATACAATATAAAATCTTTGTGTCCAAAGGGTAAAAAATACTCTTTTATAATTTTTTAGGTAATATTTCGTTCCTCCATTTGGAACATTTTCTAACCTTGTTGTCTAAGGAGTTAAAAATCATTAGAAATTTAAATCGTCAATAAAATTGAAAAATAACAGAGGTGAGTCATGAGGAGTTGTCTATTTGACGCCTGATCAATAACTCTAAGTCATTGATCAGGCGTCAACCACTCTAATTTATATATATATATATATATATATATATATATATATATATATATATATATATATATATATATATATATATATATATATATATATATATAAATATATTTATACATATGTATGTGTATACATATAGTATATATTACTGCTATTTTTATTTTGAACTAGCTTAAGTTAAATTAGACACAAACTAAGAAAAATTAATAATCATTTCATTTTTGCTATAAAAAAAACTTTATAATTAAACCAGCTATTAGGATATAATTAGAGTGGTAACCAGAGTAATTAAGAATAGTATAATTTATGTCCATGTAACAAAACAATAGCAATTAAAAATTAAAACTAAACTAAAAATAAATGAGAGAAAATGTCAGCTACTATAAAACATTTAATTACACTTGATGTGTGTACAAATGATTAATTAGAAAGATATCTAATAAAATGGTTTTATTAACTTTTATTTTTAATTATTGTCAAATTATTTTACCTTTTTAACGAAAGTAATAAATATTTAATATAAGTTAAATAATAGCATAACTGGAATTTATTAAGGAAGATCGAAAAACATTGTTTTTACTTAATAGAAATATATTGGCAGAATTATGCAAATTTTAAAATTGATTTACTTAAATATATTTCTAAAAGAACTCAGCAAAAATACTTCATTTAAGCTTTGGATAATCCCCAACCATAGTATCTTTCTAATCTTGAGAGAGCACTAAAATCTGACAAATGTAGGAATTAATCCTTTAAAACAAAGGAACAAGAGCTGTTGCATGGTTACACACGTAGAATTGCGTCGTTCGATAAAACCAAAATTTGTATGTTTTCAAGTTCATTTTCATTAATAGTTTAGTATATTTCAGCCGAATAACAACAGTACGAGAGTTCTTGCATTTTTTAAGGTTCCATGACCTCAAAGACAATCTTAGGGGCCAATGCTCCAAGCCTGAAATTAATATTCAAAAGTCTGTAGCTGAAGGGTTTGATTAAAATCTACTCTAGATGTTAAGCCGAACTAAACTCCAGCTTTGCGACAAAATCATAATAATATTTCAAGAAGAAAAAAAAAAAACATTATCATAAAACTAAAATCAGAACAAGTTTCTTCATGTTTTTAATTTTCACAAACACAACGTTCAACAACAATATTTTAACATATTTTTGTTGAACGTCGTGTTTGTGAAATTGCTGGCCGACATAAGAAATTTCCGTAATGCAAAATACGACATGAAAAATGCGAAGCTCTTAAATAATATAGTACCCCGAAGTTCGGATCAAATTTGAGGTATCTCGCTGCGCTGTTCACTTTTTTTAGTACTAATTTCACTAATAGGAGCGACGAAGCAAATATTTTATAAAAATATATCAAAGCTCCAAGTGGATCAAAACCTAATTTACTAAAACTATTAGTACTATATTTCGCTAATAGGAGCGCTGAAGATAATATTTTCTAAATTTTATATAAAATTATGTCAGAGCTACTAGCGGAAAAAAATGGAATCTCTTATGTCCCAGAAAAATACTGTATTTAGCAACAAGGCAACAGTCTTTAGAGGGGGAGGTTAAACTGGCAGCTTCACTGGATTCATTGCCTATAAACATATCTATATGACTTGATGTTTTTCCATAAAATGGAGAATTTTAATATTATCTTAAATATTTTGCAATTTGGGCACTATTTTCAAGAACTCGATAAACTGTTTAGGTTTATTAATACAAAAGAAAATGTCTCTCCACGTAAAATAATACTTTTTTATTTATTGCTTTCGACTTTTGTAAATACATCACCAGAGTAATTTTACGTGGAGAGATAGTTTCTTTGTATTCATTAAATTAAAAATCCCGTCAAGTACTTGCCCGCAAGCAACTAAAAGGGTTTCTTCGATAATAAAGATTCATATCTTCTATGTATTTTTATTTATTTTTTACCAATATATGTATAAAAAGTTGTGCTTTGGAGAAGCAAGGTGTGCATAATATCCTTTAGCATCTTAGGTATGCACTTATTTGGTTCTTTTGGGGGTAAATTGGCCACCATTTTGGAAACACGATATATGTTTGTCATCTGCATTTCAAATACCTTTAAAATGACACCCCACTCAAAAATTGCAAAAAGAAATTTGCGATCAGTTCGCAAATTTTTAGTTGTGATTATCGCAAACGTTTTCCTGATTTTGGGCAAAAAAAGTTTAACTTGTATACCAAATTTCAAATCTCTGGCTAAAATATGTATATTTATCTTATTTTTAGGACCTGTCCCTATGGGGTAGCCACTTTTTGGGGGTTTTGTTTTGGAAATTTCGGGGGTAAAATGACCATTTTTCAAATTTTTGTGTTGTGTACTTTTGTAGACGCACGATGGTTAATGACAGAAGGACAGACAGACAAACGCAAGAAATTATCAGTGTTCTCGGTTTTGCATAACCTAGAAACAACAGTAACTCAGCAAAATTAGCCACTGTTGATTACCTTTTAATAGCAGATATAAGAGATTCAATATTAAAAAGAAATACGAATTGGAATTAAACTCAAATAGAAGGTTACTTAGATGCAGGTTATAAACAATGACAAACAAGGTCGAAAAAACAGTGTCGCCAACCTGATTTCATCAATTTCATTACATTAGCCATTCATTCTCTTCTATTTATAAAATAATTAAGTTGGCATTCCTTCTTTTTCTCCCTGATTTTACTTTTTCTCCCTAATTTTGAGTTCAGGGAAGAAAATACTTACTTTAGTCCCTCTAAACTAATCCAAACTTTTTCTCCCAACTGGAGATAAAAATGATTTTACACTGATTTAAACTGATCATTTGTCCGAGTCCGATTATAAGGTGTGTGCCACAAAAATTGGCAGAATTTTTTTTATAATTAAATGAATGTGTATCCTTAAACACGATTATAAATAGTGTTCTACTTATAATTTGGTTGCCTCTGCTTAAAAAGTCACTGTACTTTCCCTAGTTTTGTTATACATTTTATAATAAGCTTCTTTATACAGAACATGTTATATATGATAGCTCTTTGATAGCTTATTCAACAGTTTAATACTATATACGTCAAGTGAGTAAAAATGTATAATATATTTCACATAGTTCTACCCCAAACCTATTATATTTAAGTTATAGACAAGATGACTTTACCATTATATTTTCGCTTATAATGTCTGCGTATGTTACATATTTCTTATCTGATTCCAACTTTCTAGATCTCATTCTAACCGGTTTCATACAACAGCTGATGGACTAAGATGATGAGACAATTTGATCTTAGGCATGGGTACTTTTAATTTATGTTGAATTTATTCATATTGAACACTCCTGTAATTGCTTTTCATGTATTATTTAAATTTCATATATATATATATATATATATATATATATATATATATATATATATATATATATATATATATATATATATATATATATATATATATATATATATAGTATTTGTAAAGCAGCTGCTATCATCAGTAGTACTTTCATTAATAAATGTAATAATAAAAGTCAATTAACTCACTATGTTATTATATCGTAGACATTCTAAGTATCTATATAAATACATGGCATTCATATGACAATACATGTATTATAAAATAAATATATCTGCACTTTCTGTTTGATTTGAAAACAATATAATTTTTAGTTTCTGTAGTATATATACAGAAATAAAAGAAAAAAATTAAACACCTATTGTGGCACATAACTTCAACAATAGGTTCCAATTAGACAAATAGTCGCATGGGAATTGAAAGTAGGGTTGTTTGGACTCCCGATTTCCAACGAGGTCACCCATATGTTTTTATTGACTATTATATATCTGTACATAGAAGGTCGAAATTAAAACAACACTACTTATTATTGTGACCTACCATCGAAATTTCATTAAATCGGATGATTGGATTTTGCGTTATAGTGGTTCTCAAAAATGATAATCGACAGACCGACAGACAAACACGAGTCTGAAACAGATGTCTGTTTATTAGTTATTAATTGCGAAGACAGCAAACAATTTTATTCTTTCTGTATGTTACCTTCGGTAAGCTCGGATGAAAAAATATCAATACTAGGTTGCTTCTTAAAGAAATAAGTCAGCTTTGATTGAAGTGCTTAAAGTGCTCTTACCAGAAAAAACAACTTGTTTATACCCCCAGAGAGGGGAAGCATGTTTAAATGATATTGCTTGTAATATCGAAAGATAATGTTTAAATAAGAAATTGTCACGTGGATAAATTCCTCTGTCACGTAACAAAATAAACATACCGTTCTTAAGTGCTGAAGGGGTAAAAAAAGTGCTGAAGATCGGCATCATAAATTAATATATCATAAAAAATATCATCATTAATTGGCATAATTGAATTGGCTCTATTTCGTCTCTTAAGGACATCATTAGGTCTGTTATATGTTTAGAAAAAGATAATAATTGTTTTTATTTTAAACCAAAAAGTTGTCCCAGGAAGTTAATAAGTGAAACAAACCACACGTCTTACAATTAACTAATTGTAACCTAATGAATAAAAATTGGACTTTATTAAATTAGTACCATTATTCCAATCATCGTGCATTAATGAACAGTCGTATAAAAATCTGCAGTTGTAAACAGCATTTGCAGAGTAAATTAGTAAATATATGTATTTTTTAAATTGATTTATGTATAAAAAAACTATATATAAATATATATTTTCTTTGAATCTTTTAAGATCCAAAGAAAATATATATTTATATATAGTTTTCTATACACAAATAAATATGTCTTCGAACTGCGCAAATTGATTATATGCATTGATATAGTTTATATTAATACATTAAAGACTCATATTTGTGATATTAGTGGAATTATGGCTAGGTATTAGTTTAATTTTTTTTACCATTAACCTTGCAGAATACCTAAATTCTTAAAAGAGTTGATTTTATAAATAAAAAGAATACGGAGAAGATATATAATATAAAGATTCTCCTTGAACTTTGTCGTTTCCATGTGGTTTTGCAGGTCCAAGCTACCATACACCGAGTGTTTATGGATATGAGGGGAACACCGAGTGACCTTTACCGGGTTTTTCACATCGTCCCAACTGGAACTCCGTATCTTTGTAAAGGATTCTCTCACAGGATTCTTTCTTCTTTTTCCAGGATTCTGTCTGATTTGTATAATGCGTTTGCTTTATACCACCTGCGTATTCGAAATCCGGCGAAGCATAACGGTACGAAAACATTATGTTAAAAATAAGTAGCTATGAGAACAACAGAGATTTTGTAAGATAACTGGATTACAAGGACATTAAGTAAGAATCAATAGAATTGCTATTAATAATTTCTTAAAATCGTTTATCTTATATTGTATTAATATTAAAATCTTTTACAAAATACTTTTTTTGTATGCTTCACGAAATATCAGAAGGTTATTGAAAGGCGAAATATCGAATATCTATAATCGAATTATCTTAAGATAGTTTACCATTAATTAATCAGCATTCGTGACAGAAGAAAATGATAAGCAAAAGTACAGGAAAAATGATGTACTTCTAGTTGCTTAGACTAAGTTAACAACTTTTATTTTTGATATCTTATGGTTTATAAGTTTGGTTTGTTTCTCCTCTAGAATAATACTCCTGATATAGGCGAAGGACTATGAATTCTTTAGCGTATTGTATTTTCCCAGCCTCATTTGATAGATTCTGTTGAATTATCTTTTACATCTTTAAAGTCTTTGCTTGTTATTTTCTTCATTTGACTGTGGAGGAAGAATACTTTTAAAGGACAATACCTAATAGACATTTCCAAATCTAAAATGCTAAATTTAACTATAGAGATTCATAAAAAAATGGATTTAGTATATGCCAATTTAATATAAAATTATAAATTATAATTTAAATATAACATAACTTAAATCCTCCAAACTCAAGGTCTGTACGAGAATAAGGTCAATGTTAGTTGTTTCAAACAATACTTTATTGACTTTAAGTAATCTTTACCTAAATATTAAAAGAAAATTTTCATTCTGTGTATATTTGCATCACATTATATGATTTTGAAAAGCTGCCTGAATTATTTTATAATCAACTATCTCGATTTAAATTAAATCAATAGAAGAGGGTTGTGAAGATCCAGATCTCTTATCTAGATCATTTCTTTAGCATCCTTTTTATTTATTTAGCAAATATATAGCCCATTAATTACTACTATGTTCATTAATTTTGTGAAGAGGGGAGGGGGGGGGGGGGGGGGGTTAATCTATTTAGAAATATATGGTAATTTTAAATATATATCTTTCTATCTAATATTATTATTATTATAGGAAAGAGTATCATATAGTTTACAGTAATTAATCAAATATATAAGAATCGATTTGATTAGTCTCACCATATTCATACAGTGAAACTACCACTCGTTTTTACTCATTTTAAGGAGCGCCAACCAGTACGAAATAATAAAATAAAATATCTTATTTAATTCTCGGATCTTCAGTTTTTAAAACCTTGTAGATAGTGACATTTAGTTTTAAGTGGAGCAGATTATAAGGCTTTGCTTAAAGGCGACATTTAATACAAATTTAAAATTAACCTTTTAAATTTTTCAAATCGGATATATTTTTTTAAATTACTTATTTAATTTATTATTTGTAATTGAAAAACTCAATTAAATTTTATCTACGGGTAATCAAGTTACACTTACTTCAAGTTCATTGTTGTCTATTCTCTTAATATTTTCCAATGAATGTTTACGAGCGTCTCGTTGATTTGAATATTTATTTATTTTAAAAAAAAAACGGAATAAAATTAATATTCAAGGACAAGTTTTCCAGTTATAGGTTATTATTTGTCACTTTCAAACCATACAAGGATATTTTTTATTTTCAGAAATATTCATTTGTTTTTCAGTAAAGGTCATAAAGCATCGGTACACTAATCCTTTTATTATTTGTTAAAATAATTCCATTTAAATGAAACTGATGATTTCTTCAGAAATATAACCTGTAAGTACATGTCATTAATAGTCTTTCTCCCTCTGCAAAGCAATTATATTTCTTGTAAGTAAATCTTGGTATAGTCGGATTTCAAAAATATATGGGTATTTTTAAAACAATCTACTAACTAGAGCAAATAAACAAACAAAATGACTCTATACTACTTTATAACTTATGCTTGTCATATCATGATGTGTTATAACCTAAAATTGTTTTATCATAGTACTGTTTAACCTAACCTTGCCTTATCGTAGTACTTTAAAACCTATGTTGTGCCTTCTAACTATACTCAAATGACCTAAGCTCATCTTATCATAATACTGTAAAAGCTAATCATATTATAACCTAACATATTTTTAAGGTTATTTAACTAACCTTTATGGAATATTTAAAAGTAATATATTTGTATAATGGCAGCTGGTTGTAAGAGGTTAACCTCAGACGCAGCGCCTCGGCTTGGTGCACACCTTATAATGAAACAACAGATATTTTGTAATAAACCAGTTGCTCATACTTGTTATTACATAAGCGAGAACCAAATGTGGCACCGAATTATATGCAGTCAACGTTCACTCCTTCACTATCAATTCGAAAATTATTGCTTTTTTTCTTAATTTAATTTTTTTCACTTATTAGTAAATTTAATTGTTCATAAAAATTCTTGAGATAGTTGTTCTTGTTAACTAAATATAGGTTTGATAATCTGCCGAACTAAAAAAAAAAAGTTGATCTATAAAGAAAGTGAAGGAATTATAATTAATATGGATCTCAAGGCCTTTCTTTTTTTCTTTTGAACCAGTGCATTAGTTTTCCAAAGAGGTCTTAATTAGAGCAGATTTAAAGCAAATACTCAAGATAACCAGTGTAATAACACCAGAAGATAAGACAAATTTGAAAAAGAAAATATTATGAATATTTATGAGTCAAATGCTACACTAAAAATTAAACAACTTATTTTGATTATACACTATGCAGTTGCATAAAAAGATAAGGGATAAAATGAAATTATTTAAAATAAACGTCACATCTCTAATTACATACACATATTTAACATTTTTCTATTTAAATACTAAGCTGTTATAGTTCTAGATGTGTTAAATATCTTTAGATAAGTTATTAGACCACCTAAAATTTAATTTACTTAAGTAATAATACTGACTAAATCTTGCATATTTTTATATTTATAAATATAACATTTGAGGTATTAAAGAATCCAAGTACCTACTCTTATTACATATTAATATAGCCTAGTTAGTTTATACTTTAATAATATTTTGAGTATTATTGTTATTTAAATTGATGTAATTTTAAATATAATTTACAATCTAAAGATTAATCTATAACTGTAACTGAGTACATTGGTTATTAAAATAGCCTACATTTTTTACTTTCTAGTATTATTATTATTATTATTATTATTATTATTATTAAAATGATTTATACTTAATTTAAATTAGTATGGTTTGTGTATGCTGGGTACTCTTTTTTTATTAAAGTTGCCTTAAATTAATTTAAAATCAATTTTATCGTCCCTTAAGTATTATAGTTATTAAGATTGTCTTTAATTTAAGTAAAATTGAATATCTTTCTTGTATAGAGTGAATTATTATTCAAATTGGTTTCCCAATTAACCATTTGAGATATTTTTCCTCGATTAAATTTTAAATTAAAATCGGAAGCCATCTTAGAATGAAATAATCAGATAAAGAGTCCTGTCAATCTTAAAGCTTCAATAGTATCGCTAACATTTATTTAAAGGGAGAAAACCGATCAAAAATCATTTCCGACATTTAGTATTAACTCATTGACATTTACTATCCGAAGCTATTTGGAGTAGTCATATTTTTTTCTGTATCTCTTTTTATTTTTAAATAAATTAAAAGTTTTAGTTGCATGTAGAATACTCTTCGAAATAAAGAAAGGACTAGATTGGAGAAGAATTCAACATATTTTACTCTTTAGCACGATTTTTTATTCCTTGCCTATCTATGAATTTTGAATTGACAAAATTTGTAAATCTATCAGCGTCCAGTAATTACGTCTGTTCATCTCTCAGTTTATAGATCCACACTTTATGTACATTTCGTTTACATGATAAGGGGTTAATTAATAAAAACATAATAAATTTGGTTCCAAGAGGTCGAGACGACTTCTACCCAAAGGTATATTATTTATTTTCTATATTCTTCTTTGCGTCTTAATTCACAATCTGACAGGGAAATTAATTAGTACATTATCGATGCATCAATATGTGTGGATGTATTTGAGTCTTATCTCTTGGAATATCAGAGTTCTACTCTCCATTGAATTGGTCTGAATTGATCAAACGCATTTCAAACTCCGTATAATTTACTATTATAAAGATTTTTATAAAAAAATGTTATTATTGACTGTGTATAAAAATAAATATTACAGGACTTTAATTTTCAACGCTCTACGACCTTAATCCAGAAATAAATTAGTGAAAGCAGTTCTGAATAGATTTGTAAGAACTTGTTACACTGAATAAACCAGCTACATGGGTCCAAAGCCAAAAATGACAATAGTTGAGATAGAAACTTGAATTATTTTTTTTTACCGGGATTGTGTAACAGTAGATATATGTTTGAGATTACGTACGTAAAAGCTTATAGTGTGAGTATGTAATCATAAAGTCAAGGGGCCGAGTTCAGTGATATGGGCGAGAGAATAGGTCGTATATACGCACGTGCCGTGCGTCCTCCTAAAACCTTACTTGTTCCATGCAGTTGCTTCCACATTTTTTGTTCGTATCTTTCTTTTTATGGAATATAGGTCATTATTAAGATAGAATATTAATTCATTGTGCCAATTATTATTATTTTCTTAACTGTAACGTATAAAGTGTGTCAATTATAAAACTGTTATATCTGTACAGTTGAATGTGGAAGTGTGTTACAAGATTTTGAGGTACCCCATGCATATCTTATTTCATTGTTCCGAATAAGGTGTCACTAGTTTTTGGATGAATTTTAATATTATAGTTATTTTATCCTTAAGTTAAAGAAACACAGTGACATATTTTTAAACATAATATTTTAACAAATATGTACCTATACATATAATGGATTATATTTCCCTGCGTAATCTCATTACTCGTTCTGAAGCTAGAGATTTATTTACATAATTATTTTTTAAATACTATTAAAAGCGATTATATTATATTATTATAATTATATTATTATATATTATTATTAATTATATCATTAAATAATATTATTTTTTGTTTTGTATAACTGCTGCATTTACTATTAACATGGTGCTCTTATTAATGTTGTTATTTTTAATGTTACTTAGTGATATAAATGACTGAGCTTTTGTTAGTCATTAGATTGGTTGAACATGAAGTCTTTGATATCAATCAGAGATATCCATTCATTCGACGTAAAACCCAACTATTCGAGTATTAAAAGGTGCGCAATTATAAGCCGTATAACTTTAATGCTGGAAGTGAACATAGATTGACCAGAATATTTAATTAATTTTGTTCTAAAAGAAATGCTAACACAAATGTCACCATAAACTGATAAACGAAAAAAATGAACAATCATCCTTCTCTTGTCTCTACTTATATTTATTGTGATACATCACATTCAATTATATAAGATTATTTCATATTCTAATTCTATCTAAAAACTCAACAAAAATAATTTTATGCCTAGGTAACTTAACTCGGTATAAACCTATCTGGTTTATACCTAGTTAACTATAAAACGTTTTAATGAAATATTAGTATTAGCTAAACAATGTGGGTTTCATTTATATTACCTTTGACGTGACAGTGTGGCACCACCGAAAGAAACCTTACCCCAACGTTACGGTTGGGTTATCAAGAATTTAAAGTTCTAAATAAGCCAACAGCTTTTACATTTAGCATTTTCTTCTTCCGGGAAATGTTTGTCACTTATATCATTAAACATAAATAAATGCCATTCTATTTCACTCAATAATACTTAGTGTATTTTAGTTATGTATGATATATAAAGAATAATATTATATACTCGTAGTTTAAGAATAATATTTAAGACAAACTATGTATAAATATATGTTATGTAACTCAGCTTCTAAGGCTAAAAATAACAAATGCGCTTAAGTGAATAATTAAGGTAACCTTAGATAATTAATAATAAAATGAGGGTATATGGTCGGGGTCACCACAAAATATGGGCAATTTCAATAAACTTTGACTAAATATTTTGTGTATTCATTAAGCAAATTAATATAAATAATACATACATATATATATTTATATATATTATAAAGTTAAATATACAATTTTCTCTCATTCAAAATATATTTTTAATCCAAGCTTGCTTTTATAACCTTCTGTAAATAAATGACAATTTCAATACTTGATAATTAATACAGGTTCAACAGTAGAATCAACGTGAAAAAAAATTAAATGATTTCTAAAAGTAGTTATTTTTTTTAAATACTTACATAAGGTTATACAAATAAATGATAATTAATATCATTGCTTGAGATATTATGGTATTTTATTCATAATGAGAGTAAACTTAGTTAAAAACCAAATTAATTAATAATAACTAATTCAATTAATCAGTATATTTTAAGTTCATTGTTATTTTAAGTAAGTTTAATATTTTTTTCATTTTAAGAGTGACTTGTAAAAATTATCAGTACTGATAATGACTGTGTAGTCAAAATCGATCTGTTTTATTTATTAGGTTTGACATTATATTAATTTAACTTGTAATAGTGTTTGCTTATTAACTACGTTTGCCTTCATTATGAAAAGCAAAATTAATTAAAACTGTATTCAAAATTTACCTAAGTTCAGTGTATTTTTAATTAAAATATATTATGTATTTATGTTATAAATGTAAAATAAACTCTAATTTATTAGTTTTGTTATTAATTAAAGTCTAAGACTTAAATAGAAAAAATATTAAACCTGGTGATTAATAACTCGCATAAGATTTTTGTAGATTACATCTATTTGTATAAGAAGGATAAGTTGATGAGAAACTTAAGCTGTGGCATAAATTTAAAAAAAAATCTTTATTTGTCAATTTTCTCCCTAGACCTAGATATTTCTCTATTTATACAATAAGCTTTTAATTCATATTTCTTATATTAACTCTATAGTTATTGGTATATTTTAACTTTTGTAAAGATAACAATATTTATTGTAACTTAATAAAAAGTTTCACATCACTACTTTCGTGTAATTAATTATAATAGAGCTGGCGGTAGACGCTGTTAAAAAGGCACAAACCACTAAATAATGAAATTCAAAATATGGTTTGACATTAACTCCTAAATAATTTATATTTCTTTGTTTGCAAGAACTAACCCAAATTTAGCTATATTGAGTTTAATACACATATATAGTAAGGAAATTTTTCTATAATTATAAAAATCACAAATCTGTACAAAATTTACTTTATTAATTTTAGGGGTAAAATTACGTCTTTAGGTAGTGGCAGTAAGATTTTCAACGATATACAATTACATAGTTCTTCAATTCACACCATGATTTATCAATGAATGTATGGATTACCTATATCGACCAAAAGTAACTTTATTGTTCGCATTGATACAATAATTGTATAATAAGTACATAAGTATTACTGCAAGTATTAATTTTATACAATAATCTCTACACATTTTATTACCGAAGAGTAGAGATCATACGAGAGAAAGAAAATATTAAATTTAGGAATTGCGATAGAGGTTTAATTTAGTTATTTATTTATCTCTTTATTCTTAACTAATAATTATATTTTTAGTTTTTGTTTTAATTGACAATGCAGACGATATTATTGTGCTGTATATTATAGTTAATTAAAAATATTTTAAATTGTTAATTAAAAATGGCTCCTTGATTGCAATATGTTATTACTGATGTCTATAATTCTATTATTTCCCCTTTATGTTTAATAAAAATCTGATTACCTAATCTAGTACTATAGTTAAATCCATTTTTACTCCCTCTTAATATTAACTCATGATTTTATAAAACAATATTATACATTCCGGGTGATAAGAAACAGATTGTATGTCATTTCTTTCTCATTTCGGAATGTATCTGAGATATTCATAATAAGTTTTAATTAATAATACCATTGTTATATTTTTCTGTACTTGTTAATATGTGTGTTATTGTTATTCTTCAGTATATACGAAGATTCCGTGCTGGAATTTTAGACGATACAGTTCCTTCTGTTACTAATTTACTTTTGTAATAATGACCAATGACCTAACTTACTTAAGAGATAAAATTAAAGGTTCGTAAAATTAGTATTCTTTATTTGTATTTTAATGTTGTTGACATCAAATAGATGTATGATTTTAGGCTTGAGAATGGCCGTTACGATCTCTAAAAGAAACTGTTTTAGTTTATATTCTTAATACTCTGAAGTATCCAGAGCTCAAAATAAAATATTTATAAACAATCATTTAAAAAATAATTGTTACAACAAAATAATTTCTATAATAAACTTACTTAAATATATAAATGAAGTTATCTGGGTAAATATAGTTAGATTTTATAAATTAATAAATATTAGATGACATAATCAAATAATAATATTAATTATTATGCATGACATTAAAAAGTAATAACTAAAGAATCTACCTTAAATATAATATTTTATGGAGGACTGTTTATGTAATATGTATTATATAAGAAAATGATAATATATTATGTAGTGATAAATGATCTGTATCATATTTAACACAGATGATGTGTAACACTAAACCAAGCTATTTGTATATTATGCGTTTACGGTTAAGCTATTTATAAAATTATTTTAGAATAATTCTGACATTTGTTTAAAAGAATTGCATAGGAGCAATAAGGCTAACAGAATTTGTAACAAAGAGAAAGAATTATAATATTTTCTTACATAACAAGAATCTTAAATCAATATTATTGTACTCAATGTATATATATGTGTGTGTGCCTTATTTCGAAGAGTATAATAATTCTTATGTTTCTATCATTGGGCTTGACATTATATTTCGATGAACACATACTATAATATTATCTAAGACCAACAAGCAATCAGAGAAAGTATAATGTTTAAGACTAAACCTCAGCCTGAAATAAAAAGGTTTAAGTACTGCAACATTTAAAGAAAACTTATATTGCTAGATATATTGTATTACAGTCCACAGACTATAATACAATCTTTATTTATTTCTAACGCTTAAACTATACATTAATAAATATATTTTTTAATGTATAAAAAAAATTATATTATAATAAAATTAAGATTTAGACTAATAATATCCACTGATATAAATCAATATCATCCAATCATTATACACCTCTAACTATAAAAATATATATGGTATGTATTAGGTGAGATTTCGAGGCTTTAAAATAAATAAATAATTTGTATACCTTTGCGTTGTATAATTATGGCATAAATAGTGAGGCTAAAGAACTAGTTTATAAATTGCTTTTTAATAAGTTTTGGCTGTGTTATTGAAAATAATTGGGGTGTTACATTATTTTAAACATATATATTTTATCTTCACCTTAGGTAAGCTGGGAAGCAAAATAAATAAATATTTGACAGAATGTGCCATATTATTATAAAATGATAAAATATAAATTAAATTAAATGTATCAATTTAAGTTAGGTGTTTTACTTTCATTGAATAAATAATTAAGTATAAGAACAATTAAATTTATTATCAAAGCCCAGGTGTTTTACTTTCATTGAATAAATAATTAAGTATAAGAACAATTAAATTTATTATCAAAGCCCAATAGGATTTGCTTTTTGATACACTTTGAGTTTAATTGAGATGCACTTTGTTATAGTGTCCTTATTTATTGTATGTACATAGGAATAATAAACAAATAATGTATTAATTTCATCGTAAAAACTCTAAAGAAACTAAATGAAAATGTTTTGATAAATAACTCAGTTTTAAAAGGATTATAATGATTTTCATCTAGAATCTGTCAAGTAAGAAATCTGTCGATTTTTTCTTTAACCCAATCGATTTATTCTTCCAATAAATTATATCCTTATTCCACAGTCACAGCAGACAAGAGAGACTAGCCAGAGAAGGTATTTTCTTTTTAACTAAAGAAAATAAGGATTGACCTGAAACCTTAGCTAGAGCCTTTGGGCGTTTTGCGAAATAATGAGGGGAAACCCTCTGACAAAGACTTGGAGAGAGATTCTGGCCGATTTACACATTGAATAAACGAGACAATTGTTCGTCTCCCTTTAACGCAATGTTTAAACTGCGTGAAAATTGTGTTATATCTTTTCCCTTTTTTTAACAAAAATATATATTTTTATAGTTTAAATAGGTACATAAGAAACTCGTACTCTCATCCAGACCACTTGTATTCATCTTTATTTACTCATTATGACAATTTTAAAACTCATGCAAACATAAAAAAAAAAAAATCATATTAAAGGGAAAGATTAAATAGTTAAGTAAACCAGAACAAAATATATATATATATATAAAAAAAATATATAAATAGAATAATTCTTACAGAGATTATGTTATCCTCTCTTCTAGAAAGAAAACAATGTTGCAGTTTAGTCCAGGAAAATAAGGAATTTTAGGGGAAATAATTTATAAAGTTTTGAAACTTTGTGAAAACACTTTTAAGGGGTGTAGTAGTAAGAAACAGTAAAGTTCCCCCCTCTTGAGGGGGCGCGTCCCCCCTCCCCCCTCCTTAAAGTTCAAAATTTACTTATTTTTCACTTTTTACGCAAAACGGTTTATTTTTTGAAGAGAAGTGTTATTACCAAAATTATTCCTCATATAATTATGCACAAATAGGTCCTATGCATGTTTGAAGTGGGACATACCGTTTTCGAGATATTGTAGTTGGATAGAGATAAAACGTATTTTTGCGAACCAAGATATCTAAAAAACAACACATCTGATTTTAATGAAATTAAGATGGTAGGTTATACTTAGCCCACTGTTGATCCCATAAAAGTTTCAACCTTCTGCGCCCATTATTTTATCCTCCACATGCGCACAAACATACATTTATTTAGACCTATATCTTCAAAAGTACTCAACTGATTATTATGAAATGTGTATGGTTTGTCGAAAGTAGCCCGCAGATAGCCTCACATTCATTTCAACCGTCTGCGCTCTTTATATTTTGTAAATTGGTTCCTTTTCTGCCTGTCTGTTGATCAATTTTTGTTTGTCTTTTATGAATTTAAGTACCAATTTATCAAAATGTAAAGAGAGCAGACGGTTGAAATGAATGTGAGGCTATCTGCGGGCTACTTTCGACAAACCATACAAATTTCATAATAATCAGTTGAGTACTTTTGAAGATATAGGTCTAAATAAATGTATGTTTGTGAGCATGTGGAGGATAAAATAATGGGCGCAGAAGATTGAAACTTATTTGGGATCAACAGTGGGCTAAGTATAACCTACCATCCTAATTTCATTAAAATCGGATGTGTTGTTTTTTAGATATCTTGGTTCGCAAAAATACGTTTTATCTCTATCCAACTACAATATCTCGAAAACGGTGTCCCACATCAAACATGCATAGGACCTTTTTTGTGCATAATTATGTGAGGAATAATTTTGGTAATACTTTTTTTTACTAATTTGCCTGGACTAGTTGTATATTTTTGTTTCTTTTATAATTAAATTTTAATACTTGGGTTTGATTGACTATTAGTTGTACTAAATTAATTAAGAAATTCACTAATTTAAAATACAAAACAAACTTACTTAATGATTTTGGTGGACTCATAATCTTATATAATAGTAGTTTTGTGATCGTTCTGAAGAACAAACAATTTTTCGGTCTCCGCGATTTCAAAAATTCCAAGACAGAAATCCGTTTCAGACATCAGGGAACATTTTTGGTTCCATGACTGTCTGTCTGTCGCTCAATTTTGGCGAACCAACCAAATACTCGTCTGATCTTATTGAAAGTTGGATGGCAGGTCATAATTAGCCCATTGATGGTCCCATATAAGTTTCAACCTTCAGCGCCCATGTGTTTCTCTTCCACATGCGTACAAACATACATTTATTTACACCTATATCTTCAAAAGTTCTCAACTGATTTTTATGACATTTTGATGTCTTTGTCAAAAGTAGCCTGGAGATTAATTTCAACCATCTACTCTACACTCTTCAAATTTTGCTTAATTGATACTTTATTCATATGACAAATAAAAACAATTTTGACTGCTTTAGATAACGGGTGGGAAATTGAATAAACTTGATGACAATAATAGGTTGTAAAAGCGTAAAATAATTGTTATCATATTCTAGGTCTGCCAATAACAAAACTCTAGAGTCTAGAGACTCCCAGATAATCGTTAGAAATAATCAAGTACATGGGTGCTATTCTCTAAGCCTAATCGTGTTTCTGTCTGTGAACGTTGGATAGGGAACGTGTGTCGTTAAACATCGCCCGATCTTGTCACATTAAGTAACGTAAGATGTTTTATGTCAGCATCGTTCGTGCTTTATGCTGTTGCAATGTGAAAGTCGTGTACACATGATCCCGACTCGATTTAGATTTTCAGTTTTACTAGTACATCGACCGTATCCTTTCCCGGCTGCATGTCATTCTTTTTACACACCACTATCTTTCAAATAAACCACACATTAGACTCTTGTTAATGAACACGCGAAGGCAAAATGAATTAAAACGAATCGGTAGCAGCGGGAGATCGGTGGAAGGCTGTTCTAATCCTTTGCACGGATATATGGGGCAGAATCTGCCCGCTCTCTCTCGCTACGATGAACAAGGAAAGCTTTTCGCCTTGTAGTTTTTCATGCATAACAACCTCCTCCAGGCTGAGAAGGGTATCTGGCAACACTGTAACTCGGCGCGGATTCCCAGTCCAGAGGGTGTATTTTGGGAGGACATAGTGAAATAACCGCCTATCTACGGAGGGGATGAAACGTCCACAGGATATAAGCATCCTGAACATTTTCGGCCTTTACGTAAATTGGTCCGGCTTTTGATCCAGTTCTATAGAATTCCCATAATCTAACTCTACAGATGTTATAGCATGTTAACACATTGAATTCAAAAGTTACGTGTCCTAACTGTAAATAATCCTCTTAAAATGTAAAAATAATATATTTAAACGAATCTATATTTAAACGAAAGTCACAAATCTATTAAAAATGTAGAGAACAATAAAGTTATGTATTTTCACATAACACTGTCTAGTAAAATTTAATTAAATTTCTATTTTTAAAAAACAGAGTACAGCAAATATGTTTCTATAGATTGCTTTTCAGAATACCGTTTAATTCTACAACTGTTTTCACCTTTCACAAATGAATAAAAGAGTTACATTGTAAATGATCTTTTGCCTATATGTATATTTTTTTTTCAAGCTTTTTATAGTCAGATGTAATATCATATTTATGTTTTATTATTATACGAGCCCTTAGACCCGTGGCAACGGGTTTAATTTTTTATTAGAAAAATAAGTAAATCTAGATGTTATTATATCTATTTAAAGAACAAAAAGTCAAAACAAACATTTAATTTTAATTGAATGAATGTGGTTGCCTTAGCTTAGCTATAACAAATCATTTCGAGGTGTGTCATCGGGACACTACTCGATTATATAAATGATTGTTCTCTTACATACCAGATTATTATTGATTTTAGTCAATATAATCACTGTCACGGTAAATTTTATTGAGATAGGCTATTACCATTTTATTCCAATCAATTGTTTATATATATATATATATATATATATATATATATATATATATATATATATATATATATATATATATATATATATATATATATATATATATATATGCACTCTTTGTTTGATTAGAAGGTTTGAAGGCAAATATGAGTTTAAAAATAATTATTTTAGTTGTTAGTTCAGTAGTTTTTTTTAAGAACTGATGGATTGTACCTTAAACAAATATAAGTGAATAAAATAATATATACATCGATTATTCACTATGTATTTGTCTGATATATGCTGGTCTATATTAAACAAAGTTTTTAACTATTTGTGTTATGATAATGTTAACTAAACAAATTCTCGTGATCAAAAAATACTTCAAAGAAATCGCATAGCATGGAAGAAATCGTGATATCAAAAACGTGATTCAGTTTTATAAACCAATATATTTACGATTGATTTACCAACTGAGAAACAAAATATGTAGCCCATAAAAATAATATTAGTGAACCGTTATACATAATGAACTCTAATAATTTATCAGGTTATAATTATATTATTACATAAGAGAAGAAGAAGAAGCAGTTTACATAAGTATTGATTAAGTACAAGATGAAATTCATGAGTACCTATTACAGGATATTACAGGTTGGTGGGGTATAATAAACAAGAGCTCTAATCATACTCCGGTGTAAGCCTCAAGTGTGAGATGCATCGACTCAACATCTATAGACCTTGGCCCCAAAACCAACAATCATTTATAAGGATAAAATTATCTTTTTAACTAACTCCCAGGTGGTTTTTTTTTTTTGCTTACTTTATAAATAATGAAGATTATAATACATAATTAAACAATTATCATTAAAAGAGGACGCAATCAAACGTATCAGAAATACCTTTGACTCATTAACACATGTGTACAATTTAATTTATTGTTTATTATCTAATTTAATCATAAAATCAAAATTTATTGATTACTGTTTAAACATTAATTAATTTTTTTTTAAATGTACAAATTAACACTAAAATACATAATTTTTGGAGGAAGTAATATGTCTAGATACAAAAATATATTGTTGTTAACTTTAATCTGATTTTTTTTTTACCTTGTTTTTAATTGATTGGTTGATTATAATTGTAATTACCTGATGATAATTAAACGTTAATATATAAGTGTTAATATTAAATTAGTTTAACGAAGGTAAATGACCGGGTAATTAGTGTAAACAAAATAAAAATAGGTTACATCCTTCGATGCAATATTGTATATATTTATGTTTGATTTTCCCTTGTAATTATTTTAAAAACAAAAGATTTAATATCTATTTCTTAGTAAATAGTCAATATAAATTATAAGCTCAGGATAAATTATATCCAACATTTTTTAAATATATATTTATTGCTATAAATATATTTTTTAAAAACATTTTAATAGACCAAGGTAGGTGAAAAGTATTACTATACATATACATATATCCTAATTTCGAGTTTCATATGCAGACGGCAATTATAGGTTTGCTTGATATTTGCTAAAAATTAAGATTACAGCAACTCTCAGGATCATAAGATTTTAGAGATCACTGAGTTGTCTTAAATTTAATACCGGCGTTGAGCTTACAACTTAATAACATGTGACTTTAATAACGTGTGAACGTATACAAGCTAATAAAGGGCAAAGGGCATGATGTTTTTGCGAGGGAGTCCACCCCACTGAATTTTATTTGCACATTTGTCAATCAAATACTTTATAATGTTTGTTTAATAACCATTATTGCAGAATAATACATACATATTGGAAACGCTTCCCACGAGGAAATAAATTTGACAGGAAAGCATTAGTTGAGATTTATTACATTGGAGTTTTAGTTAATTCTTCATGAAAATCTGAGAGATTAGTTACCTATCAAGTTTTTAATGAAATCTCTTCTCATGGTTTTAAACAAACAGATAAACAATGTCATTCTAGATCAATAGTAAAGTAATTGAAATGAAGAACGTACGTGAGAGTGTTGAGTGATTCTAAATGTTTATACTTTAGAATGAATATTCGAGCTAAAACTGAGCTAAGGGAGTAGAAACTTGAAGAAGAAATATCAATAGAACCGCCATTCAAGTGCAAAATATATTATTCAAATAGTTCAGAAGCGGTGTCTGTAAGGATATTTCCTTAGGTACAGAAAGCAAGGGTAAAGTTCTCTTACAGCTTACTCTAACCAAGCCTGGTAATCTGCTGGTATAATTGATAAACCTTCCTACTTTCGTTTCATGGAAATTTGAGAGAATTATTCTCGACTTGTGTATCTAAGTTCAAAACATCGCAGTATGAAGGTTTACGCACAACTTACCATAGATTATTTTATATTTCAGCTTCCTCAAATACGTAGTAGGTACATAATTTATTGAGAAAGTATTAAGATTTTGATAAGTTTACACGTTTTAAGTAAATGCAAGTTGGTTTTAAAAATATCTTTCATTTTCAAGGTCGATTTTGATAAAATTTTGCACCCATGTTCAGAAAAACCACACATTGATATAATGCAATATTTTATTGATTTAAAATTCCAAGTCAAAATCAAATCAAATCAGTAAATGTCAAAATGAAATGATTTTTTACTTAAGGTGAATTCGTTCGTTTAATAGTTTGTTATGATCACAACCAGAAGACCAAGGAATTAATTAGAAAATTAAGTTAGGACTAATTATATATTATTTAAAATCGTTTATCAGAATGATCACTTCAGTAAGCTAAAATTAACATGTAATGGTAACATTTCGCAGTTATTAATCCCTACTTTAGCAAAAGAGCAGAGTAATAGTTATTTATGCACCTAGGGAGTAAAGTAAGCCATTATTCCCTGAACGAAAAAGTTGGTTCTTGAGGCGAATCCGAAGGAATTAGACTCTTTAATTCCCGAGGCCCAGCCGAGGGAATAACTCTAATTAGCTCCCGAGGCGCAGCCGAGGGAGATAATTATTGCGTGGGGAATAATGGCACTTTACTCACGAGGTACATACAATATTTTATCTCCAGTAGGAAGAAAATACACATTTTCGTCCATTGCACTGTCTTTATTTATTATTTTAATAAATAACAATAATTTTAAGCACTTTTAATAGCAGATATAAGAGATTCAATATTAAAAACAATTAAGAATTGGAATTAAACTCAAATAGAAGGTTATTTAGATGCAGGTTACAAACAAAGATAAATATGGTCAAAAAAGCGCAGTACCGCCAACTACTGTTTTCTTTTTTGTACTTTTTTTGAGTTCAGGGATGAAAAGACCTGTTTTAGTCCCTCTAAACTAATACAAAATTATAACTTTTTCCCCCTACTGGAGATAAAAGAATATTTTGATGACAATTAAGTATAAAGTAAGATAAAAGGTTGCATTTAACGTAAAAATGAAGAAGAGGGGTTAAATTCTTGTAAAATTATTTTTGTTAAGGAATTCATTAAACCCACATTAACCAAATTAACTTTATTTTCTTCAACATTTAGATTAGATGTATTTTTGTTTTTAACATAATATATTGGATACGATTTTGGACTAGGGTAGAAGAAATTTCCGTAGCTCAAAATATGACATGAAAAGTTTGACGCTCATAAATAGAGTACTAGGAAGTTAGAATTTAATAGGAGGTAGCTCGATTTTCATAATAGGAGCGTACAATGGCAACCGTCTTCAGAAGAGGAGGTGTAAAGATTTCTAAACTGTTGGCTACACTGAATTCAATGCTTCAGCATCAGTATTTCTGTATCATATTGGTAAATTATTGTACTATTTTAATTGCATTTTTTTGGCATGTACCTACTGCATTTTACTGACAGAAAATTGCGGTAATTAATAAGTAACTGTTTTGTTTGTAAATAAAGAGATAATCAAATGTTGTTTATTTTGAAGAAAGCCTGCTCATTTTTCCGTTTCTAGCAAGTAGATAATAGCTCTCCTTTAATTGCTGAAATGTTATTTACAATTATTTTCCTCTGATATGCAGATTTATACAAAGGGCTCTGTTTTAACATTCTATCTACTGGGTAATCTATAAACATGTAGGTATAGTTAGCTAAATTAAAATAGACGTGAATGAAGTGAATGTGGGAACACTGAGATGTTCAACCAATAATTAAATGACAAGTTGAAGGCAGGAAACAAGATTCTTGGGTTTCTAAAGCTTAGTTACTAATGAGGCTTATCCGGCAGGAAATAAGTGACTTGTTGACAACTGGACATAGCATATCCTTAAAAGAAGCGCTAACGCTCACAAAATCCTAAGAAAGCTATCGAATTTGAAACCTATACAACTATAAACAATATGCGAGGAACATTTAAGAAAGAAGAAGTCGTTTATATAGGAAGAAAATGTACTTTTGTATAAATGAGTTTTTCTCCATTTCTTTTCATATAAGCAATAAATAAAAGGTCGAAAAAAAAGTTATCATTTCACATGCTTATTGAAGAAATGAGCTGTAAAAAATCTCTAATAGTTTTAGCAACTAACTACCAGTTTCACAATTTTACTAAAAACAACTCATTGAACAGACCACTTGTTGTTAGAGAAGGCTATTATATTATATTGATAACCATGTCTTAAAACTATTAGAATATTGGGTGCTCAAAATGTATTAAAGCATTTTTTATCTTATCTCGTTGGTTATAAATTCATCGATAAAAATGAGTTTAGTGGAAATTATTTTTACTCATTTCTTTCAATTAAGTATAAAATCAATAATTAATATTGATCCTCGCGAAATTATAATCCCAATGTAGGTACGAGTGTAGTATGAAGAAAAGAAAAATGCATTTGTAAAATGAAATGGAGCTTGTTCCCTTAACTAAAATAAATGTTCTATTGTATTGTGTCCTTCCGAATTTGACATCGAAGCTAGATATAATCCATGAGGTGTTTAGGTTCAAAAAATAGCCATACAATGATTATTTCTCTCTATTATCTTAACCAAATGAAGTAAAATGGCGATAATGACATATTTATCTATTGATTATTTTTCATTGAACTAACCAAACTCAAAAATAACATTTTATATACGTCTGACGTCCATTTATTCAAATACTTTTATAAAGAAATCGTAATTAATATTTAGAATTAATGCGCTTAGGTGGGTTATGTCAATGTTATATTAAAATTTAGAAGGCTGAATTATACCTCATATACCTAAATTTGTAGTAATAAGAATTGTAATAATAATCCCAACAAAAACACTACTGTAAAAAATAAGCCAAGTCTCGCGGAAAAAGTTGTGAGGTCATAGGTTTAGCCAAGTCTCCCACTGTCCGAGTAAGTTCTAATAAGTCTAATTTATCTAGTGCAAGTACACGATGTTTGTCTATCCCTCTCTTTATTCTCTTTCCCAAATCATTCTACACGTTTAAATTTAAAAACATTTCCTGACTTGGCAAATACACACAACAAACTTAATTCAAATAATAAATATTATTTTTTCATTTGAGCGTCGCAACACAAGGATAAAAATTTGTATACGACACTGCATTTAATTTTAGCCTCTTTGGGATGTGTTTTTGCCAAGTCAGAAATGTTTTTAAATTTAAATGTGTAGAATGATTTGGGAAAGAGAATATAGAGAGAGAGGGACAGACAAACATCATGTACTTACACTGGATAAATTAGACGCGAGACATGGCTTATTTTTTTTAAACTAGTGTTTTTGTTGGGATTTCATTTCTTTTTGTAAGTATATATAGAAAGATAATGACAGAAATATTAGGAAATAAAGAGTAGTAGGAATAATAAGAATAGTTTATAAGAAAGGGTTTGAAACACAAAGACAAGGTATGGAACGGTGCTTACGTGTTAAAATTGAACTAAATAATTACCTTGAACAATACTGTTAAATCAGTGTCAACCTCACTTATTTTCAAAGTAAAATTATATAAATGAGAGTAAAATAATTCTTTAGTTTTAAATTTTTCTACTAGGTAGTGCTAATAGAGCAGTTTTATTTTTTTTAGGCGGATTTTCTATTAGCTTTTAGATGGGCAAAGAAACAGATTTTAGAATTTTCCTTTATTTGTACAATAAACTATACCTATACACCAAATTTAAAGTTTCTAGGATTGTTAGAAGTGCCTTAGAATTATGATGAGTGAGTGACAAAATAACAAAACTTTAGGCTCATCTTATGAATTACTATGGGTAGAGGTGTGAAATTTTCATTTCTGGTTCAGTTTGTCATGAACTTTAAATTAAAATTAATTTGATATATCTAAGTATCTTCAATACGATAATAGAGGGTCCAAATTGCCGTGAGTTGGATCCAGTAAAGGATGGTACGGCTGTGCTCAACTTGGCAAGGGCACCGCCGTGCCCCCGGATGGTAGCTCATTACTAGCTTCTGAGCTTCTTACGAAGGAGATCCAGGTTCGGACAAAGAGCTCCTCAGTCCTCACCCGGTTTTCCTGCAATATTTTACCTGCCATTTTCAGAGCAAACAATACTATGATACTCATATCTTGCAAATCTACATTCACCGAACTTCATTACCTGATCATAATTAGATTTGAATTTGTTAGAACCTAAAACATTACGAGGAAGAAAAGTTGTAATATCTTGTAACTTGTAATTACAATACATATCTCCAAGTGACATAAATTATAATTTGTAATTTAATATGCTTGTCTAAGTACGTTCAACATTCATTCCAAACATATCCTAAATTAATTTTAAGATAGGTGGTATTTGAACCAGTGTCGTGCGTATTTAATGCAGATATTAAAAATCACTAAATTGGATCAGAAAGTATAATTTAAAGAGCCAAAATAAACTTGAATTTCTTTATTTTATTTTATCATAAAATAATAAAATGGTAATGTTGACTTCTTTCGTTCGATTTGCAAGTATCATTATTTTAAGACTAAAAAATTATTAGTTAAAATATTCAGTCGAGATAGTAATCTAAAATAGGATATTATTTTTAGTTTTAAGTACGCAAATTTACCTCTATAGTACAAATATTGTGTCATAAAAAAATATGAGGTTATTATCAAAAACCAATTGCAAAATGTGTTTAAATACAAAAATCTCTAACTTAATGGCACCTAACTCAATTGTGACCCGTTTAATCTTTTTGATCAATTAAAACTGTAATATAATTAGAGTTATTATCTAATTATGTTGAATCCATAATAATATTATTTAGGGAAAACGTTTTCATTTTAAAAAATATACAAAAGATGGTCAAAACCATAAGATCACTGTAATGCAAACAATCTTAGTTATGTATATAAGTAATATTGTCCATGGACCTTGAAGTCATTGCTACGATAATGCTGTTACTGCAGGCGACATTTCAAGTTGACCCAAAACCATAATGTATCCTCTTCAAGTCACGATTTGAACTTTTAAACAATTCTTTTTTCTCGTAAAAAAATGTTATTTGATTTTACAATCTCACAACTCTCTTGATGTACAGATTGTTTTATGCTGAGTATATATATATTTTTTTATACAATGTGCTTTATAATTGATTTAAGTCGTTAAATATCAATTGTTTTGAATTATGTTTAAATAAATTTGCATTAGTATAAACATTTGGAAGTAAATAAAACTATTAAGACTCATTTACCATATAAAAAACAGTTATGTTGCATAGTTTATGTACTACATTGTATAAGTTAGTATATATTTAATAATATTTAGATATTATATGCAAATGCTAATAGAATTTTATTTCTATTTCACCAGCACAAACTTCTCATTTTTAATACTATTTAATCGTGATTATGATACATCTAGTAGGAAATATATGATGTTAGTATTTTAATATTTATTAGTATATAAATTTGCAGAAAATTGGTTCTATATATAAAGGGTTTCTACCCCATTCTCGATTTTATAAAGTTCTTTTCTGTTTAACGAGACATAGTAAAAGGTCAAACCTTTTAGTGCAATTAAACGCAAGAATATTCTAACAGCTACGTATTTAAGATAAAAAGACAACAATTAATATCTAATTTTTGTAGCCCTCGAATAAGCCAGCTTTGAGTGAAGTTGTGAGTATATTTTAGACTGGGTAACAGCCATTGAATACACAGTAGTCAAAATGTTGCACTTCAACTGGCAACTTGAATTCATCATTGTCATAATACATTATGATATTAAAGCATTTGTTGCCGGTTGCTTGTCTTCCGTTTCGAATTTACAAATAACATCTGTAGTTGTGGCATGTGGCATCTGTAGATCCAGTTTCACTTATACATTGGCTGTAAATTTTGTTTTGAGAAGCAACATTGATGACTATAATATGTATCTGGGTACAAGTTAATAACAGTTTTCAACGTATTGGTGCCCGTTTATTTGTATACCTTGTGGGAAAAAACAATCTTATAAATCTTAAAAATAATAACGATTAATTCTTATAAATATAAATTTACTTTTTTTCCTAAAGTAATTAGTAAATTTAGTGAATTTTCTTTTTAATTATTTGTCTATAGGTGAGGCTCAAGAGGAACCGTAAAAATTGCTGCGGCCATCTCGCCGCATGGACCACTCACCGCAGCAGTTCAATGACAATCTGAGGTACAAAGAACATCTACAACCAATTTTGTTATATCCCTTGATATTCCTTGATTCATAATTGGTATATATCCGAATATATAAATTAAAACTTCAATTTGATTGCATTCTAATTTAAGTTCATGGTGGCTTCCCGGAAATAAACAAAATTTTATTTTTTTAGGGCCCAACGACTAGGCCAGAACAATGTTTTAATAATTCTTATAAAAAAAAAATAAGGGAGGGGGGGATAAGGGGATTATCCCCTTATACAAAAAAAAAAAAAAAAAAAAAAAAAAAAAAAAAAAAAAAAAAAAAATACACTGCCACATAGAGTGGCACATAGCTTCCTCGCATCCTATCGTGTATACTTAAATTATTTTAGGCTTATAAAATCCATTATTGTCAAATTTATTTAATTTACCCCCGAATGAGGCCTGGTCACCTGGTCTCGAGGTCCTTAGGCTCGCTATGCTATTGAAGAGGTAGGTCAAATAGAGAGGTGGGAAAACCAAGCCACCTCCTATTCCCCTCGTATATCTCCCTCCCCGCGTTCTCTGCATAAAAATGTTTCGTTTTAGCGATTTCTACCACTTCATAGCGGTGTCGCTGTTTTTTTTTTTTTTTTAATTGTACCTATTTCAAAAAAATGTTTGTCTCATTGAATAGATGAAGTTAGGTTTTATCCCAACCTACAATTCCGATTTTAAATTTGAAGTTCACGTTCACGCGAGCGTTGCGCGCGAACGCTTGGGCGGATAATATTGTCCAACGAACTCGACCTGGGCATTGGTAAAATGAACATTTCTACCAAATTTCTTCAAAATCGCTCCACTTTTACTCAAGTTATCGTCACACGTTTCAAGGGACAGACACGAGACCAAAAATGTTCTCTTATGTCTGAAAAGGATTTCAGACATGGAATTTTTAAAATCGGAGACATAAAATGTTTTCGTTCTCAAAAGTGAACCCAATGCTTCCATTACCTTCGGTAAGCTCGGAAGCAAAAATAAAGCTAAATCTAGTTATTGTTAAATAAAAGTTCAAATTTATTTTGATTTTTATAATTGTTAATGGTCTCATTATAGCAATAAAAACTTTTAATCTGCATGTAAGGGTACTTATAAAATCTATTTTCAGCTTTTATAATTTATATATTATGGATCTGCACGTTTTACTAGTTACAATACATAAGTTCATAATTTATAATTATCTGGGTTTAATAATTTAATAATTGGTTTAATAATTGCATTGATAGTAAAAAAAAACAACCATATTATTCCGTCCACTAATAATCTTTTACCTTTAATCTAGTTACACAAATCTGTAAAAATGTCCAGTTTTTACTTGTAATTGAGTTCGGATTTCTAATTTACAACAATGAACCTCCTCTTATGGTGTATTCAAATACTATTTTTTTAAAATTATTTATGTATCTATAGTTTAAAACCCTTATTAATAACTTGTAATTGGTGCTTCTTAAAAGATTTATTATTAAATCTTATGGACTTATAGTAAGTGTAAAAATACAAAATAATGATATTTGAATATTGCCCATACAAAGTTATTAATGTTTATATTTGTGTATAGATTTTATAAGTACCCTGTATATTATTAGATACTTAAACAGACCAGACAACATTGCTCTTTATATATATACCGCAATAAATAATTTAATAGACTAAACGGGTAAAATTTAAGCATATTGTGATTCTCAGCAGTATCTGAGGCGCTCAATATCCTGTGGGTGCTATTATGTTGACTCTATGTAACGACAATCTGAACTGTGTTTAACAAGTAGTTTAGAGAGGCTAAACCATAGACTTTTATACATCAAAGCCATTTAAACAGGTTTCTTTTTTTTTTAATAATCTCTAATACCTTAGTGAAGTCATAAAGCCAGTGACTTAGAGGAAAGAAATCGGTTCGAATTACTCAGACAAATCTTTCATATACAGTTCTACTTAATTTAAAGCCTTAAAAATCTTATTTAAAATGTTGAGTTCTGATTACTAGAGGGGGGGGGGGGGGGGGGGGTCATATAAATTCGATATGTGGGAATTTAGATTTTTTGGAAATGGAACTTATATACTTAAACAAATATTTAAATTAACCACAATTTAAATTATTTATAATGAGCTTTTGGTACTTCATCCAGAGTTTTTGGATGAAGTGCACCCCAATTTTAAATTAAAATTTCTTTATTTCTTATTCCTCTTGGCATATAATTTTTCAGAACGTGTATATTTAAAATGATATTGAGGGAAGTTTGGTAGTTTAGGTTCCACGCCTCTGCTAAGACAAAAGACAGACTTTCTTTAAAAAATATCATTTTTAAAATAGACTGCCAATTGGTGTGGGACATAGCTTCATCGCATCCTATCACGAACTTTATGATTTTACAAGCCATTTTCGTCTAATTTGTTTAGTTATTTCCCCGTTTGTTTAATTGTTTCCCCGTTTTTTTTAATCTGTCAAAATTGTTTTGATTTTTTCAATCATTAAAGTATTAATTTAGCAAAAGTTAAAGAGCGCACACGGTTCAAATTAATCTGGGGCTATCTGCGGGTTAGTTTAGATAAACTATAAAAGTTTCATACAAATCAAATAAGCACTTTTGAAGCTTTAGGTGTAAATAAATGTATGTTTGTGCGCATGTAGAAGAGAAACAAATGTGCGCAGAAGGTTAAAACTTATATGGGACCAACAATGAGCTAATTAAGACCTTCTTCACAAATTTCATTAAAATCGGACGTTCAAAGATATGTTGGTTCGCAAAAATTGATCGACAGACCGACATACAGACAGACAGACCGACAGATAGAAACAGAACCAAAAATGACCCCTGATGTTTGAAACGTATTTCTGTATGGGAATTTTTAAAATCGGAGTCATAAAATATTTTAGTTAATACCTTCGGTAAGCTCGGAAGCAAAATATACTGCCTATATAAGAAAGTAAAAAGGAAAATTATTTGAAATATAAATATGTAAAAGTTAAAAGTAAAAGATCAATTATAATAAAACAAAAATTCAAATGAAAGTAAAATTTTACTTTATGCTTTTTTGTGTAAACACAAAATAACCAAATGTCCTTTCACTGAAAAAAGTTTTTTAAGTCTCATTTTTTAAGCAAATATATCTAATACAACTTTAAAAATCATTAAATACTCGTATATGTTTATCAAACATGTTCATTAAAGTTTTTACTCTCATACCTACTACCAAGGTAAAAGTAAGAGTTATGATTCGTTAAATCAAGTGTCATTCTAAAACATATTTTTAATCGTGTAAAAAACCAGTTCTAATAAATTATAATGTTTAAAACGATGTTAATATCGAAGAATGTTTAACGCAAGCAAAACAAGAATTAAAAACCGGTAGAACCTGGTCCAAACTGAGGTCCATTTAGGTTTTACCTTCTCAAAAAAATGTTTATGTATTTGATTTTATTTTCTTGACCAAGTTTATATACGTAAAATTCATCCAAATAATCGAATTTATTAATATCATCTTTGCCAAGGAGTTATGATCGTATTCATAATTCATTTAGACAATATATAAATAAGTTACTTAAGATAGCTATCTTAGTTTCAAAAAAATACTAAATATTAAAATTTTGTTTTTACGATTGAGAAAAATTTGGCCATATAATTTAGAAAAACTTTAACATACAACAATTTTTAGGTGCCGTTTTATTAAAATCATATAAGAGGATTTGAATAAAACTGCATTCGTTTATTTATATTCCATCAATAATTTGAAAGAAATGATTATTTTTATTCTATTTTAACACAATTAAGTTAATCAATAGTAAAAACCAAAGGTGATTTCACCACTCTTGGAATTCAATAAAAAATCTCGTAACTAACTAATATTACTTTAAATGTTGCGTGAAAGTCAGTCGGGGGGACAATGAAACTTGTTTAAAATGAGTTTTTTAGCTTTTGAAGCTAGAAGAATCGGGATAATTTTCTTCTCACTCCTTAGGGCGTGTAAAATATATGATGAAGAGAGTTCGGACCTAAATTCGGTCCTTAGAAAGGTGTTGTGACTGTTATTTGATCAAAGATGTCATCAAACATTTACTACATTTTTTGGTTTTCAAACCCGGTTTGAACCGGTCAAAACCCTATGGAAACCGTGATTTCAAAACGTTTTGAATTCAAAGTCTATGTCTAAAGAAATCTATATATAAAGAAATAGTAAGGAAACGGGTATTGAATTGAAAACAGAATTGATACATGTGAAGAGGAGCGGAGATATTATAACCTGACTTAACTATAACTAGTCTGGGGGTTTATAATTGTCAAAAGTGTTTTAAAAACTGTTTTGGAACTCTTCATGGGGTCACTTTCGGTTTGAGACCAAAACAGTTTTTAAAACAAAACGGTTTTGTAAACCCATGGAAACGGATTAAATTATTAGGGTGTCATAAAAGAAACCACCCTTTCAAAAAAAAATACTTCTTTTAAACAAGGCTTAAGTAGAAAAGTGATAAAAAATAGCATTAAACAAATGAAAATAGTTATTATTTGAACCGTTTGCTTTAGTGTGTAAAGCTAAATAGCATAGAATCAAGTCTGTGGATTACTGGAGAATTTTATATAGAGATCATTTCTTGTATGGAGTTTATGAATATGATAAAGCGCTTTTTAAAATTTTGAAAAACTATATAGGTTTTGAAAAAGCTATGAAAGATAATGTAAACGGAGCCCAAGGAGTGTACAATATAATTAGAGTAATAACAATAGGAAGTGGAAAATGTAGGTGACGGATCTTAGCATTCAAGGCAAGCAGATATCCCGGTTAAAATTAAAAAACCGCCATACAAAGAGATTAGAGGTAGATTAAAGATCATAGCATGCAAGTTGAGTTAAAGCAACAAATGCGATGTTAAAAACAAGAGGATATGAAACTAAAGTCTTTAAAATGCTATCAACTTTCCGGGTCATTACCATTTAAATAGAGATACTTTCTCACTCAGGTGACAAGAGTTTTTACAGGGGCAAAATAGTGAAGAAGCGATAAGTAACATGATTATATCTTATTAAGATTCCGTTGCAGAAGCCTTGAGGCAAGGTTTGGGACACACGAGCTGCATTCTAAGGTTAGAATAAATATATAAGAGGGCATGTTGCAACTGCGACCGGGTGGATGACGTAACGGCACGTAGAAACCGTGTTCGAAGGGTCATGTCGTGATTTGCTGGACACACCATCACATAGCGGTCAACTTTACCAAACTGTTTATTCCAGCACATCCTCCTAACTTAATGCTCGATCGTGTCACGTTTGTGATGACATTCTAACTTTAATACCATCAACTCTTTTCGTTTAAGAACAAGTGATTGAATACAATATAATAAGTTACAAAAGGAAGACCTCACAGCTGTATTCTGAACCTCTCTAAGTTTTATTCGCATAATCATTTTACTTCGACCGACGTCTGTAATTATACGAAGAAGTTATTAGCAATTTTTGAAAGTTGTTAATCTGCAAAAGAGATTTTTTCGGTTTAAATATTTCGAACTGAACATTCGTTTTAAGAATTCGTTACACTTGTCAAAAACCCAATTATATTCGATTATAATAAAGCTTTTTGAAGGCAATGAAAATAACTTTAACTTTGAGCGCGCAATGAATCAAAGACAGTAAGTTTAAGGTGCGGTAACTGTAATGACATCACTCAGGGTGGAAGATTGCCAGAATAGGGAAAGTTAACTGTGGCCACATCAGAATCAGCTACCAATTAGTAATAAAACACTCATTGCACGCTCCGGTCCCCTTCAATATCTTCATACGGTCTCTCCCTATTCAAACCTACCTTGAGAACACAAGTACTAATTACTGCTTTTCTCCTATTTTTTCCTTTCTTCAAAGAAAAATATTATGTGAAGAAGGCTGAATTCTTACAATGCATACAGTACACGTATGCAAGTACAGTACACACAATGCACAGTAGTCTTTTCAAGATGATTCTTGCATTAATGTGTAAAATTTACAATCTAGGTTGACCTATTAGCAGTGAATACTTTTTGCATTATTTTCTATGGCAGAAAGTCAGTCCTACAGCAAATATTTAATAATTAGAAACCATTTTTAGACGAAAATTTATTTTTTACATTTTAGCTGCCTCGAAACATTTTAGAGAAGTTTCATTAAAAACATTTATTTTAACTTTGAAATTATTTTAATAAACGTATAGCTAAAATTATTAGAATTAAATTAATCTTAATCATTTTAGATCATCTCTAATAATTTATAAGGATGGCCACTTGGAACCTGTTTAGTGGATTAAGCCCATTTTTATAAAAAAACACAACACTAATGGATGGAGTAAAAGAATAATTAAGTCAATTTCACAAAATATACATTAAATGAATATTACAAAAAATGATAACTTCGAATAATTATAAATAAAAATATTAAAAAAGGATTTAGTTAGGATAAATTTATTTTGACGTGGATCTAATCTAAGTGGTATGTTCATCACGCTTTTTACTGGGGTCAGGTAACTATAGTAAGGTGAGGAAAGGTCAAATTCCTAGTAGAAGGGGTCATTGCTCACCTGAATACAAGCTATTATCTGACCTCAGGACTTGATACCCTTGTTGCATTCTACTCACCTATATTCCTTTTACTGATTTCGAGACATCTTTTCAAACATTAATATACTAAATCAAATTGAAAGTAGAGTTAGGGTAAGCGCGTACTCCATACCCTACCATTCCTTAAAGTCCAAGGCTAATCATTACCGGAGATCACATTTTTATACCAAATTTTTTAATAATGAAGGAATCTTTTAAAAATTTTTAATAACGAAGGAATATTGAAACTAATACTTTTTTCAGGAATAACTAATTGAATCAAATGTTAACCAAAAGTATTTACAATGATTTCTGTTCTCAAATCTTTGTAGTTATAAGTTCAAGAGTACTATAAAATAAAAGATATTGGAGGTTTGTTGATTTTAAAACAACTGTTAATATTAATTTCAAATAAATTGGTAATGTTTCAGTTATATGCTTTAGTAAAATTAAATTAGTTACACAGGCCATGATTTTGTTAGACATACTCATAAAAAATCAATCATCATAATGTCAAACAACAATGGCAAATGAGAATGCGGTTTGAGTCATTTAAAATGGATGTAACTAAGGAAACTTGTAATCAGTTTAGGATTATCATGATCAGTATTGATTAACTATGGCTTGTCTTTTTATTGTGCTAATAAACTGATTATTATTTTATAAGTTTTATCCAATCAAAGCTAAATTTCGAATAAATATTACAACCACATCAGGTTGCATAAAAGTTAATTAATGTTTGTTGCAAACAACTGAACCGAATATTAAATGTAGTGTTGTGGTAGTCAAATCGCTATAAATATTCTCATCAAATTTGAAACAAGGCTGACAACTGAACAAATTTATTTATCATTAGAACATGTCAGCTGCAGCAGTTCCCATCATAAAATGTTTACAGCCCACAAAATAATTTGGAAAATATTTATCATAATGTATTACATATTACGAGTAGGATTACCATTACCATTTCTATAGATACGACGTACTATGCCAAACCCGTTGCACATTATTATAGTCTTAATATTTTTATTTCAATTATTCCTAATATGTATCAATTTTTGTGTATTTTATATATATATATATATATATATATATATATATATATATATATATATATATAGTATATAGTATATATGAACCATTTCAGCTATTTCGCTGTTAAGTGGTTAAGAAAATTTAAAAAAATCTAATGTATAGCTATTACATTAAACATATCCTACCTCAATTAAAGCAATAAAACTATCTTCAAAAATGTGTATATATATATATATATATATATATATATATATATATATATATATATATATATATATATATATATATAAGAAAAGAAAATTCCTGTATTTATTATTTAAAATTATTGTTTGTTTTATTTGTTTAGTCACAACTACAGCTTATCAAATGTAACAAGCAAGCAAATTGGGTGCTTTGTTTTTAAGTAATAATGTGTGAAAAAACAATAATTTGAATATCAGTATTAAGGATATTAATATTTATAAGATAAATAATAATAAAATAACAAGGAACTTTAATGGGATAATGTAAGTAAGTTCACATCAGTAATTATCACAATTTTAAGAGCTTGAATGATAAGATACACTAAATGTGCTTTTAACATACAAAGGGTCAAATTTAACTCAATGCAATATATAGTAATTTTATATACAACTTATAGAACAACTTCGTTAACAGCATAATCGGTTAGACCCTATTTATATGGTGGCTGTTGGATTTGGGGTATTTATTTAATTGTATTATTATTTTTGTTTTATTTATTTTTTGTTGTCAAGGTAATTGTTTTGTTTATGAATGTCAAGTTTTGTAAAAGAGAAAAAATATAGTTTTATTTTGGAAAGTGGTTTTGATTCCAACTGAAAAAGAAGCTCTCGTCTTATTCTTGCGAACTTAGTGCTTAGTTCTTACATTTTTTGTGGCGACCGTGACAGGACTATAATAAATTAAAAGAAGTAGAAGATAAAATAGTAGAAGCCATGCTTGAGGCAAAGTGTAGTGAAGAGGAGCTTCTTCAAAATTTTGACGCATCTGATGTTTATATAGCTAAATTTGCCGGAGTAAAAAATCTTTTAGACGAACAGATTTTTGGTAATAATTCAAAATTAAATCAGTCTGATATTTCTCAAAATTCAGTAACTTCAGTACCAAAATGCCGTTTACCAAAAATAGAGTTGAAAAAGCTTAGTGGAGAGTTAATTGAGTATTTACCATTTTGGTCGCTTTTCTCAGTAGTTAATGATGATGCGAACCTAAGACCCGAAGATAAGTTTCAGTACCTACTTCAGGCTACTGTAGTAAAGTCGAAGGCTCGAGAGTTAGTGGAAAGTTATCCGCCTACTGCGGAGAACTACCCTAAAGTTATAGAGGCGTTGAAGGCTCGTTATGGAAGGGATGACTTACTGATAGAAGTCTTTATCCGAGAATTGTTGAAGCTAGTCCTTCAAAATGCTTTGGGAAAAGTGAAAGATCAAAATCTTGTCTCGTTGTATGATCGTTTGGAATCCCACTTAAGATCACTAGAATCACTAGGCATCAACAATGATAAGTTTGCAGCTGTGTTGTTGCCCCTTATTGAATCCAGTTTGCCTGAAGAAATTTTGCGGGTGTGGCAGAGAAGTGGAGTCAGTGCTTCAATTAATGAAAGTACTAAAGAATTTCTATCTAATAGGAGGCTCGAAAGCTTGATGAGGTTTTTAAAGAACGAAGTAGAAGCGGAAGAGCGAATTGAATTAGCAAAATCAGGATTTGGTGTTAGTAACGTAGGTTCAACGGGAAAGAACTATGAGGTGAAGCATCAGAATTTAAAACAGAAACCAGAATTTTCTACTGAACCTACTGCTGCAACCTTAGTTAATTCAAAAATAAAACTCTACTGTATATTCTGTAAATTAGATCACGTTTCATCGGAATGTGAAACTGCTAAGAATATGTCCCTTGACCAGAAGAATGACATAATTAGGCAGAAGAAAAGATGCTATATTTGTTTAAAGTTCAACCATACGGCAAAGATGTGTAGGGTGAAAGTAGTTTGTCAAAACTGTGGACTGACATTTAGCTATTATGTGCCCAAAAGTGTATCAAAATGCGGTACCAATAAAAGAAGAAAAAGCTGTCAAATTATCACCAAAGAAAGAGGTAGCACTTACAAACTACTCAATGGGAAATGTTTTTCTGCAAACCGTTTCTGTCTCGATGATCGGAAAAAAGGACAAGATCAAAGTTCGAGTTCTCATAGATTCTGGATCAGAAAGGTCATATATTTTACAGGAAACGGCAAAGAAGATGAAGTATGTTATAGAAGACTCTGTGACTATTATTCACTCACTATTTGGAGGTGTAGAAACAAAGCCAGTTCATCACAATTGCTATAAAGTCAGGCTAGGTAATATAGACGACAGTTATTACTGTAATTTTCAAGCATTATCACAAGAGAAGCTATGTGGAGATGTGGTTCCTGTTGTGTCTGGGCCATGGGTGGAAGAGTTAAGCCGTAATAACATCAATATAGCTGGCCTGGATGAGGCAGGTCCCATTGAAGTTATAATTGGAGCCGACATTTTAGGAAAATTGCTTACCGGAAGAAAGATTGAGTTGTCAAATGGACTCGTTGCAGTGGAGTTGCATATTGGCTGGACTGTCATGGGCCGCATTTCAGAAAGTCGAAGATCAAATGTAATAACATCAATGCTGTCCCAGATGAAACCTGAAGAGCTGTAGGACCTAGATGTTATAGGTATAAGGGATCCTATAGAGGCTAAGTCTAGAAAAGAACTGGAAGATCAAGTAAAGGACCATTTTCAAAAATCCGTTATAGTTAATGAAGAAGGACGTTATGAGGTTCAGATGCCATGGGTGGAAGGACATGACCCTCTTCCTAGTTATTATGAGATAGCTTTAAAAAGATTGCAGACAACTGTTAGTCGACTGAAGGAGGAAGGCTACTACGAAGAATATGCCAAGGTATTCACTGAATGGGTTGACGAAGGCGTTATCGAAGAAATACCTAAGAATGAAGTTGGGAACTATGGGCACTATCTACCTCACCGACATGTTATTAAGTTAGGCAGTTCTACCCCTGTTCGTCCAGTATTTGATGCCAGTACCAGATGCAAACCATCACCATCTATTAATCAGTGTTTGGAAAAAGGTATTAATTTGATTGAAAATATTCCCAATATTTTGTTAGGTTTTAGATTGTTTCGCTTAGGAGTTATTTCTGATATTAGACGTGCCTTTTTGCAAGTAAGTTTATGTAAAAACGATAGGGATTTTTTAAGATTTTTATGGACAGATAATAATGGGGTTCTTAGATATTTTAGGCATAGAAGAGTTGTTTTTGGTATAACTTGTAGTCCGTTTTTGTTGCAAGCAGTTATAGAATATCATTTGACTAAATGTATAGAAAAATGTAATTTAGGTTTAGCGAATTATAGTATAAAAAGTGTTAAATTATTACAGAATAGTTTTTACATGGATAACAGCGTTACTAGTGTTGATAGTGTTGAGGAATTAGAACAATTTATCACAGAAGGAAAAGAACTTATGTCAGAAGGAAAATTTGATCTTAGAGCTTGGGAAACTACAAACTATAGGGATGAATTTGATGAAGTCAAAGAAACAAAAGTATTAGGTCTAAAGTGGAACAGATTGGACGATACTTTAGGTATCAGTTCGGAGTCCATTAGTCAGTTAGAGGTTGGCGTTATCACGAAAAGAAAAATTCTTTCATTTGTTCACAGACCATTTGATCCAATCGGGTTTTGTTGCCCAGTTGCTGTAATACCCAAGATATTACTGCAAAATACAATAAAAAATAAATTAGGCTGGGATGAGGAAGTAGATAGTGAGACGTGTAATTTTTTTAAGCGTTGGATGGAAGAATTACCAGCATTAGCTGATGTGAAGATACCTAGATGGTTATCGGGTCATATTCTAGACGAATGTAAGTTAAGCATACATACATTTTGTGATGCAAGCATAAATGCATATGCAGCAGTTATATTTATTAGAGCTGAGAGATTAAGTGGAGTTAGAGTGCAATTAATTCAAGCCAAATCTCGTATTGCACCTAAGAAGAAAGCTAAGGCAAGTGATGGGCGAATAACGATACCACGTCTTGAGTTGTTAGCAGCCACGGTTGGTGCTAGATTGTATAACTCTTCAGTAAAAACATGTTCTTACATCAAAGATTGTGAGTATCATTTTTGGAGTGATTCGACGACTGTTTTGGCTTGGATAGGAAGAAATGATGTCTGGGGTGTTTTCGTGGGTAATAGAGTAAGGGAGATTAAGAGTTTAACTGATGGAAGTAGGTGGAGATTTGTACCCGGAGATAAGAATCCAGCTGATTTGCCATCTAGAGGGTGTTCAACAAAAACTCTTTTAAAATCTAAATGGTGGGAGGGACCTTCTTGGTTGTATGGTCATTCATCTACTTGGCCCTCTGCTGTCGATAAAATTAATGAATTAGAGGTAAAAAAGGAGTTGAAAAAAGGGATTGTCTATTCAGGTAGCAATGTAAAGAAAAATCCGTTTAGTGAAACTTTTGAAAGATTTGATTGTTATTATAAGGTGTTACGGGTATTAGCTTTGGTTCTTCGTTTTGTACATAATTATAAATATAAAGAAAGTAAAGTGTACGGGTGTGTTACTGTCAATGAACTCGAATCAGCAGAAATATGTATATTAAAAGTTGTGCAGAAAGAATCCTTTTCAGAGGTTAAGGATAATAATATTGAGGGTTTAAATACATTTGTAGATAGTTTAGGTTTAATTAGACTAAGTACGAAGATTACAGCACTTAAAGATTCTCTAAATTTTGTTCAGCCAGTTGTAGTTCCGTCAAATCATTTCATTGTTTCTCTTCTAATTAGGTCTGTACATATTAAAAATTGTCATGTTGGTGTCCAAGGTCTTTTGAGTATTTTGAGGGAAAAGTTCTGGATAATAGGAGGACGTCGCACTATTAAATCAGTTTATCGAAAATGTGTGATTTGTCAAAAACAAGAAGTCAAACCTTTGACTACTGATCCCTGTCCATTGCCGTCTGATAGGATTCGGGATGCCCGAGTTTTTGAAGTTACAGGGGTTGATTACGCTGGACCAATCTTGTTGAAAGGAGGAGTAAAAGCTTGGATTTGCTTGTTTACTTGTGGTGTCTATAGGGCTGTCCATTTTGAGTTAGTATCTTCTCTTTCTACAGATATGTTTATACAGGTTCTTAGGAGATTTGTGGCTAGACGTGGACGTCCATCAGTTATCTATTCGGATAATGGTAGGAATTTTGTAGGAGCAAATAATTCATTTAAAAACATAGACTGGGATCAGGTAGGTAAACACTGTGCCGAAAAACGCATCATGTGGAAATTCTCCGTACCGTCCGCAGCGTGGTGGGGAGGATGGTGGGAGCGATTAGTTAGAGTTATGAAAGCATTGCTTAGGAAGATCCTTGGTAGAGCGAGTCTAACTTACGAGGAGATGCTATCTGTGCTGTGCGATTGTGAATCGGTTATAAACAACAGACCCTTAACTTACGTTTCCGAAGATCCTACAGACCTCTCACCTCTCACACCAAATACATTTTTACAAGAACCGAAAGAATCTGGGCTTCCTGAATGCGACATTGTGGATTCGCATATGTTGAATCGGCGTGCCAAGCGGAGGCAACTTCTACGAGAACAATTTCGACGAAGGTTTCGATCTGAGTACTTAGGGCAATTAGTACATGGTCCTAAAATAAAGGGAGAAAGGAGAAAGCTTATCGTGGGAGATTTGGTGCTTGTTGAAGATGAGTCAAAGAAGAGGATCTCATGGCCACTTGCAAGAGTAAAGGAGTTAATCCCTGGTCGAGATGGCCACGTAAGAGTGGTTCGGCTGCGGACGGTTAAGGGGGAGGTACTTCGTCCCCTGAGAAAGATATACCCTTTGGAGATGGTTCCCGAGACGCATGACTTAGAGTAAATTAACTTGGAAGTTAATTTAGGTGGGAGTGTGTTGGATTTGGGGTATTTATTTAATTGTATTATTATTTTTGTTTTATTTATTTTTTGTTGTCAAGGTAATTGTTTTGTTTATGAATGTCAAGTTTTGTAAAAGAGAAAAAATATAGTTTTATTTTGGAAAGTGGTTTTGATTCCAACTGAAAAAGAAGCTCTCGTCTTATTCTTGCGAACTTAGTGCTTAGTTCTTACAGTGGCCATTTAAAAGTTTCTTTTAGCTATAAATTTTGAAGTATTTTATTACGGCGAAACAAACGCCATTATCGTTAAATGCATTTTAATTGTCCAATCACAATGAAACTACTCCGAAGTGTCTAGCCCAATCCGTCCAAGAGATAATTTGTTAGATTTTTGTTAGGGGGGAGGGGGGGAAACTTGCTCTAGAATTAAGGAATAAAATTCATAATATGAAAGAGTAGACCACAGACTTTAGAAAACTAAAGGAAATACCTGTATCCGACGGCTTTTGGAGTCATAGAGAAGTAAGTTCTTATTTTTTCCTGAAAAAAAAAATCAAGATCAAAAATATATTTCTTAAAAGAAAGGTTCTTTGAAAACATTTATATGTACTCAAGAAAATATTCGAGTAAAATCCTTGAGGTAGAAAACGATATTAACTTAACAAATCATCCCGGATGACTATTCAATTTACTTTAATGGACGTGTTTATAAAATTTATAAGAGTATTATAAACACTGTGAAGCCATGCTAAATAAGTATGCTTGAGTTTACAAACTTTATTATTAAACTTTGACATTACATCAAAATGATAAAATAAAACAAACATTTGACATAATATATAGTGCAATACAATGATTATATTTCTGTTTTGTTTTTTAATTACCTATAGTTTATTGGGGAAACACATTCGCATATAAACACTTTTGTAGATATTATAGTGTAGTTAAGAATCACATTTATTAAAACAGACTGGTGGAGAGCGACCACAGGCGGGAGCCCGTTATGGCGCACAATGTGATTTTCTAATTTTGAGTATAGAATTAGTTATTAAATTAACCTTTTAAACCTCATCACCTTCCTTCCTCCTATAGACCTATTAGCCTTCTCCCAGTAATGGGTAAAATCCTAGAAAAACTCCTTCTTCGCAGACTGATTCCTATTCTCTCAGATCATCAATTTGGTTTCCGTTCCCAACACTCCACTGTTCAACAATGCCATCGCATTGTTGATTTTATTGCTTCCTCCCTTGAGAATAAAAAGTACTGTTCAGCTGTCTTCTTAGACGAGTCACAAGCTTTCGATAGAGTATGGCATACTGGCTTGCTTTGGAAGCTCAAGGGCATCCTACCGTTCACCTATTATCTTATCCTCAAGTCCTACCTTACTGACAGATTCTTTCGTGTAAGTCTTGGATCCTCCTTTTCTGCTATCTACGCTGTAAGGGCTGGAGTACCTCAGGGCAGTATTCTAGGACCTCTCCTTTACTCCATATATACTCATGACATTCCCCAGCATCCCTTAACAATCCTTGCCACTTTCGCAGACGATAAGGCAATCCTTTCTGTCCAAAAGAACCATCTCCTTGCATCCGATAACACCCAAAGCCACCTGTTACTTCTGGAACCTTGGTTGAGGAAATGGAGGATAAAGATTAACGAACAGAAAAGTGTGCACGTCACCTTTGCTCTTCGTCATGGCACCTGTCCCCCAGTCTTCCTTAATCAAGTTCCTATTCCCCAGTCTAACTCCGTCCGATACCTTGGCCTTACCCTTGACCCAAGTTTAACATGGCAACTACACACCAAAACAAAACGTACTGACATCACACGACGATTCAAGTTACTGCTCGGTCTTCTGGATCGTAGGTCTAAGATTTCTCTAAGTAACAAGCTTCGCATCTATAACGTAGTCCTAAAGCCAACTTGGACCTACGGTTTGGAAGTGTGGGGCAGCACCAAACCCTCCAATTCCCGTCGTCTCCAAATCCTACAATCAAAAATCCTCAGAAAAATAACCGATGCTCCTTACTATGTCTCGAACCTTACTCTCCATGAAGACCTCAATGTTCCATTTGTCCGAAATCTGTCCGTATCCCGATACAGAAAATTCCATGAATCCATATCTCATCATCCTAATCCTCTTGTACAACTTCTATCTTCCCAGCAAATCCCAGGTAACCCTCCAAGACGCCTGAAGAGGCAGTGGCCTAGAGATCAACTCCTATAAAATATTTATACATTTGAAATATTATAATTATAACTATCTATTTTCAACTCCTATTTAATATATTATTAATCTCATATTATTTATCATTATTTAATTAATTTATAATATTCAAGCCAAGTAAGTGTAGTCACTGGACTACTTCTGCTTCACGTTGCTCCCTCCATGTAAACAATAAGAACATTATCACTTGTTGCAATGTAAATTTTGTAGTTGTGTTAATCAATAAAATATTAAAAAAAAAAAAAAAAAAAAAGAATTAGTTATTAGGCCAAAAGTGAAGATGATATTAGTTTGTCACTAGATAGTCGATCACTTTGATTTGGATAAATATTCGAATAACTAAGCCATCTAGTAGAACCAAGAAACGTTAATTCCAGAATCATCTATTTAAAGGAAGGTTTAAAAATGTGATTTGGAATCATCAAGTGCTATGCTAAGAGATAAGAATACTAATTCATAATGAATTAAATAGGTTCCAAAATCGCTCAAAACTCAGAATCATGAAAATCACACGCCAGGACGCTATCTCCTGGACTATTGGACTTACTTTGGGTTTGGTTTCAAAATCCACAACAGGGCTTCCCCCATTTAGGCCATTCACTGAGTGCTGGCCTAACCATTTTTAGTAACCTAACCTCTGGTCTCTTGCTACAGGGTCCTTTTCTTTGAGTCATCTAGCTTTAATTATACCAAAAAAATAATACACAAATAAGCCTTAAAAACAGTAAGAACACTAGCATCATATTATGTTTTGCTTATAATTGGAATAAATATTTATAAGTTAATGAAAGCAACTTGAAGCATTTTTTAAGTAGATATATTTAAGGTACCACCATGATATCTGATGTGAGATGCCCAGAGCTTTTCTTCATTATAACTTCAAGAAAAGCGGCAGATAATGGAATTATAACGAAGATATTTTGGTTTTTCTTTCTAGTGAGATATAAAAACAAATATTTACTCAAATATATAGTTCTCTGTCATTCCTAATTTCTTTTAAGAAATAGTGTTTCTGGCTTGAGGTAAGCATCAAAAGGTCGGAATAGCTGGGCACACAAGAGCGGATTTTAAAGATGGACTAAGGATCTTTTAAACGGATTTAGGGAAATTCTCAGACCCCACCTGGGTTAGTGGAGACAACACAATGAGTCTCATATCGGTGGATATCAAATCCGGAGACCCCGTCTCCCGTTATCAACAATCACGAATAGATCTAAGTTTTACAGTTTTCCTGCGGGTGTTGCTCCCTAGATCAATTTATTTCCACTCCATTTTTGTTCTTTAATTATGGTATCAATTGATTTCAAATATGGTAAAGAATAATGTTCAGCTAATTGAATTGTATAGCCGACATCCTTGCTTGTGGAAGCTCAGTCATGAGCATTACACTAACATGAATATAAAAAATAGGTACGACAAATTCGAACAAAACTTTTTAACATAGTAATACTGCATTCCATAATATCTAATTTAATTAATTACCAGGTGATCTCGTTTTCGACATTCGGCAAAATTAGATTTATTTTCATTAATACTTTGAAAAATAAATTTTTCCAAGAAAAACGACTTATATTGTTCAATTCGTATTTTAATGGACTAAATTTTAGAATTTATTCATTAAAACTGATTACTCATTTGTTTCGGAGTTTACGATGGGCAGCTCCCTCATTTAGTCCTAAAATTAATTTCACCTCGTGGTGTGATTTTCTGAACATGTTTGCCTGATTTCATTGAAATCCCCAGTATTATAGGCTGCACGCGATTCACATTTTTAAAAACCACATTTTTTGGGCTATGAGAACCTAAAAACTTGTAAATCCTATATCAATCCTATAGGAATAGAATTTTCGTGCTATTACACTACTTTCCCCTTATACAATACGTATATGAGAGAGTAAAAGTTACTTATTTTCATCTCATATAAAAATAATAATACGTAGAAGATTAAAGTTTTATTATGATATAGGGTAATATATTTTATATATATGAATATAATATCAGAAATACTGCACTGGACTTAGTGGGTAACAGTCGCCAATACTGATACGGATCCCTCGTCCGTTGTCCTGGGCCCTGCAGCCCTGCATTCACGGATATATAATGCAAAATTAGCAGATTTCACACACCAGCGGATTGAGTCGCAAATCCAATTAGACTCACTAAAGCTGACGGATAGGACTTGCACGGATGGACCTGTTAGTGGAGAATGATAAACCTGAAATTGGGCCGATCAGGTCCGTCAATAATATCCACCAATCTCATTCGTCATAAAATCCGCTGGTGTGTGGCTAACTAATGAGTGCATTTTCACACGATCTTATTAGACATCTTTGTTCGATATTAGTTGCAAAGACTTTCAAGCCATGATAGATCGCTACATAGTCAGGATATAATTTTCCACCTTCTTTATCATGACAAAGTTATTTCTGTACAGGTAATTTAACGGCATACATTAAAGAAAACCACAAGCATTAGGCTAAACGCATGTCCTCCCTTTAAAAGGTACGCTTTTAAGACAGTTATAAACGAATCTATATTGGGTCGATTCTTCGTCGTCCTATCTCACAACAGGTCACTGTAACCATAATGTAGTTTTATATCGTCAACCACTTAAACATCCTTCAATGTGATCATAAGCGTAAAAAACGTTTCACCTCTCTTACAGAAAGTGGTTTCAGGTGACCCTAACTTAATGTATTATATTAGGCTTTGTTAGTTTTTGCAAATTATAGGATAAGGATAAGGTCAAATTATAATACTCTCCAGTGTTAAAGCATCTGTTGCTTGTTTTGATTTTAATATTTATATCAAGAACAAAAAATATATGTTGTCGTGTGTGTATAATTATACGTATCTGAAATGTGGTAAACAAGTTTAATATAAAGTATCAAGCTGAAAGTATACAAATTGAAAATAGTTGCTGTTTTAAAAGGAATTGAATGTATCTAGTGAGTTCAGATTCACCGCTAGACTGTGAATACTTGGGCGCGGTCCAACTCACTTCAAAGCCTTCTCCCGGTGGAATTACCATTCTATCAACATTCTAACATTGGTAACATTCTATCAAGATACAAGACGAGTGAAAGGAAATAACAGAGTATAATGTTAAATGTTAAACTCAACAAGAAGGTAATACATAGACAGAAACCACTGTAAAAGAAAAGGAAGATAAGGAAAACTGATTTTATTCTCCATATTACTAGAAAAACACAGTCTGCCAATTTGTGTGACACATAGCTTCCTCGCGTCCTATTTCATATAATTTAATGGTTGTATGCTTATGCAACCTGATTTTTCCAAATATGTATGTTTAATCCCCCCCCCCACACAGTTTTTTAAATCTGACAATTTTTTTTTTTTTTTTTTTTTTTGAAATAATGTATCAATTGAGTAAAATTAAAAGAGCCCAGACGGTTGGAATTAATCTGGGGCTACCTACGAGCTACTTTTGACAAACCATCCAAATTTCATAAAAATCAGATGAATACTTTTGAAGATATAGGAGTAAATATAATATATGGTTTGTGCGTATGTGGAAGAAAACAAATGGGTTAATTATGCCCTACTATCTAAATTTCATAAAATGGGAAGAGTACTCTTTAAGATATGTTTGTTAGTAAAAATTAAGTGACAGATAGCCCGACAGACAAACCGAAGTCATGAAACCAAAAATGCTCCTGATGTCTGACACGGATTTCTGTCTTGGAATTTTTGAAATCGGAGACATATATGTTCGTTCTTCAGAATTATCACATAGCTTCCGTTAACTTCGGTGAGCTCGGAAGCAAAATAATCATTTATAACTTTAATAATTACATTTATCAGTATTTTTAGAAATTTTCTAAATTTAAAGTAGCCATTTTATAAAAATTATATTTAAATACAAATTATTAATACTCCTAGCCAAATGTATTGCTAAACTTTTTAATATTTACCAAAACTAAAGTTTTGTAATATTTTTGACATTTGCTAAAAGGCTTAGATTATTTCAAAGTTAGCACAAAATCGTAAAAGTTTTCCTTTTAAGATGTAGTCTTTCTACTGAAATCGGGGAATAAAAATATTACTAGTAACTAAGGAGGCTTCTTTGGGAATGCATATTGTTACTTCAACTGTGAATTTAATTTGTCGCTCTTAGAAGTTTTTCTTCATGTCTTTTTCCATTAGATATAAATCTTACACATCGTCCCCTTGATGTAACATTCTATAACGTATAAAACTACAAAATATTTAGGAGATACATTTCTCAATTATTTTAATTTTTTGGCTTTCTCTATATAACAAAGCAAGTTTCTTCTAAAAATACCGCTCGACAGTGTTAGGTAAATATAGCAGGTTTGTTCCAACCTCCCCCTATTTGTACCATTCATGTATCGTGCCGCAGATCGTTCGGAAATCGTCTAGGACAGGTTTTATACGCATGCGCCAAAATTGTACTGTAATAAAATCCGCACCGTATTAAAAACATTCAAGGAAAGCTAACAGTTAAGGAACCTTTTTGTTGACATGTGTAATGACTGACATAACTGCACATGTCATACAAACCAGTACTTAGTATTGTCAGAGGATCGTTTAGACCGTACAGTAAACGGTTCGCAAACGATCCCTGCTCGGGTTGGAACAGTTTTGTGGACGGTACGAAACACTGTCAAGTCAGGTTGGGACGGCTTTTATCCATTGCGCATGGCCGCGACGATCCCGCGGACGGTTCATCGCTTGGTTGGAACAAACCTAATTTTGAACTTTGTCTCTAGAGTATAGAGTTAAATAGAGTTATGATATCGATACAATCTTTGTCACTGAGTGCAAAAAAGGAAATACTATTCAAAGATTGATAATTTACAATTCTAAACATTTGATTGTTTTAAATTAGGGAGGATTGAAACATCTTTTATTGAGGTTTTACCAATGACTTGATGCAGTCATATTATCTAATTTCATAATTCATATATTAAGAATAGATATAATTTACCGTTTTTATGATTATATATCTATGATTTGTTTTCTTTTTTGATCTTTCTTTTTTAATCCATTTTTGGAATTCTATATTTAAATATCATTACAGATTTAGCATTAACAAAAAACAAAACAAAGAAAAAACATCCTACATTCCAAATCAGCCACTGTGGATGATATACTTATAATTATATATCTTGTACAGATCAGTAGTGCTCGTAATGAAAACAGATCACAATTTTATTAAGTTGAAATAGGATTTTTAGATCAAGATTTTTAACATTTATACTGTTTTCCTATAAAAATATTTGTGAACAAAATGTAAAAACATATTGTAAGAAACTATTATCATTTGTGACCTCACAGTACATGTTTTTCTTTTAAAAATTTAAAAACAGGGGTTTATTAGAAACAAAAATAAATTACTTCACATGTCCCGTAATAGTTTAAGGTCATCGAATCCGGCAAGTTAACTTGTAAGGTGTGAGATGAAGGATTGTTTGTGAACAATTCCTGGAGCTATATAGATGTCCTTTACTTAAGACACTGGAGCTACCTCGAGGCTATAATTGCTTTAACCGTTGGTATCCTGTCTCCCTTGACAATGACCTTCAAATCAAACACTGTCTTCTCATATTTAAACGGACACGCCCAACTCTCGACAGATCTCCGCGTTTATATTTAAACACTTTAATTCCATTGATTTATCTTTATTACTGCTGCTATTACAGTATTGGTCACCATTTCGTAACCCTAACAATGTCACTAAACTTTACCCAATCTTGATTACATTGTATCTGATTCAACGTGAGAAAAGGAAAAAAAATAATCGATTGTTAGAAAAGTAAAAAGGATTGTACAAATAATAATGAAAAAATATACACGAAATTTAATTATATTTATTATTCAATGTATACTTAATGTATTGAGTTTACTATCTACGAGATTCACTAATTGATTATAAGTACAATAATTTTAATTAGCTTTAATATAAATTCTATAAAACAGATTAATAGAATTAAAGAGTAGCTCTACTATAAACTATATACGTTACAAATCTATCAACTGAAGAAATAATATGTAATCATGTTGAGAGTAAGGTGAAAAATGAATTCAGAAAGATAGTTGTCAATGGGCATAAAGTTAAATATTTGTCATATTATTTCAATTTTTAGTTTAATACTTACCTTTCACATGCTCATTGCTATAATAATATTTCATCCTTTTCTCCTATTTTATTTTTCTTCAACACTGATGGGTTTAAACACGGACCGATAAATTAAGTGTTTAGTTGAGATTCTCGTTTTGCAATTATTATGATTTATCAATTCACCTCTATTAAAATAAAGTAAAATATTCTCTAAGTTTATATACTTGAAGGCAATCTTATGTTGATTATTATACTCATAGAATTTCTTTAGTGGTCTATTAACTTATACATTTTAGTAATTTTTAGGAGCGGCGAATTTATGGTATAATATTTCATGAATACGAAATTCAATACCATGAATTATTCATTGCTCTACCAATAGCAATGCAGATATCAAAATAAGTTTAACAAGCATTAAACTTTTTATTCAGTCTTCTCTAAAAATGTATCCTCACTCTTTCCTTGTTCAGTGATTTTGCTATTTTGGATTCCCTGTAAAACCACAGGGTACAACAAAACAGTGATACAAAATATTCTAAATTCTCAAACCAACCTCACAAAACCAATAACTTTTTTCCTTATTTCTCCGACAATCATTTCAACCACTTTATTTGGTTTAAAGCCGGCTTATTATATATACAGTTTTAAGTTGAAATATAATGTTTTTTATTCTATCAACTTATTCTTGTGCTATTTTAATATTTATATGTTCTTTTTCTATACATTCAATACTAACGGTAAATATCTTTGTTTTTTAGATCATGCATTTTAATGGCGAAACATGGCTACGGATACGTAAGTTATTTTATGATTGTCCATTTTATATAAATAATAGATATTAAAACTCTAAGCTTTTTTATTTTTTGTGTATTATAAACTTAGTTATGATGTATCTGGTCTAATTGACACTAAAAATTACAAGTAACGTAAGTTTAATGTGCTTATGTATTTATAGATCCCAGACCCCTGAAACTATTGTGTGATAAGTATGCTTAAACTCTTGGCATGTATTGATGATCATATTATGAACCTAATATTAACCAAAGCTATAAGTTATTAAATTGATTGTTGACGCTTATCAAATTATAAACAAAATAACAGAAGATCATAGGGCCTTGTTTAACTACAATCGTTAAAATAACAAAATCAATTAAATGGAATGTGCATTTTAAAATGGATAAGGAATTACAATCTAATACTTAATAGTAAATGTTGAGTAGATCTGGATCGTTGTAACATGGGCATGTTACAATGATAGCATGGTTGACATATGATTATCAAACTTGTAATTAGACATTAGAGGGTTGAGATACTTCAGAGGTTACCTCGGGCGCTTAAGTTAACTAAATAATGTTAATTCTCGCTATTATACTTCCTCAATGATGTTAACACTAGCGCTTATACTAACTACAATTATGTATATTCTAGCACTTTATTTAACTTTAATAAGTTGAGAAAAGTTCTTGAATTAGCTAAAATGTTATGGCTAGTTTTTAAATTTACATAAAAACAATTTTTTTCCGACAGTATAAATAAATGTTTTTGGATTTTCATCAACTCAAAGCAATGACATTTTTTTAAAAAAGCAATTGTAATTCATTGGTTTTAACATCCAAGATTTTTTAATTAGATTTTAGATTATTTTTCGTATGTGACAAAGATCAATTTACTGTGATTACTGATTTTTTGCCCTCATAATAACTTTTGCAGCATGCATTGTTTAGCCAGCATGCATATTTATTACACATGCGATTTACTGGGAGCCTCTCGGCAAATTTGGATTAGAAGCAAATAGTCTTGTAACTAGAGGTAACCAGAAGTGGCTGAATATTGGCTCTTGAATATTTAACGTTATAACTCGATCACAAATCAATTATTGAATATCAGTAGCACTGTTTTTCTGATTATAGCTTGGGTCACTGATTTATGTTTCAGGTCTTTAGATTTTAGACAACGAGGCTCCTTTATCCTTTATATGGAGCATCTTACTAGTTGACCAAAAGTGGTACCATTCGATATTTAGTGATTACATAAAAAAAATAGAGTTCTAACATTAATTTACTTTATTATAAAACACCATTTACAGCTATATTTTGAGCTATAGAATTTCAAATATTATGAAACCACTGCTTCTTGAATTTATACATATATAATATGTTAACATAAGTATTGCATTATTTTTTTTTTAAATATAGGAAATAGAAAAAAATAAACCAACTTAATTGTGTCAGTGATATTTTATCATTATTTTATGATTACTAATTGCTTTAAAGATAAAGATGGAACTGTATTTACTCTTGCAAATCTTCTATTCGGCCTGAATAAGGATCAATGAACAATAAGATTATGTTTTGTATTGTTTTCTAGTGATACTGTTATTCGGCCTGATCGTTAGTGTTTCCTGCCTTAGAGGATCTGAATTAGTTCGTCAAGCTGCCAAAAACAAACAAGCCGCGGCATCTGCAAATGTTACGGCACCTGAAGAACAGGTAAATATATTATTTTATAATCATTATTTTACTATGTAGAATAGATATATATCTAAATTACTATATATACATATACATATATATAATTTTAAACAAACGTATAAAGTATCAAAAAGTTCTTAGTGTAGGATTATAAATTAAATTCCTAGAATTATATGGCTAAGAAAATATTGGCTTGATCATAGAAATTTCAATTAATTTTAAAATGTCTCAAAATTATTAAAGAATATCTCTCGTAATTAGAAGTCTAGCTCTTAGAACGTATACATTTTAAAAAATCGTTTAAATTACAAAAATAACATTCAATATCTGAGATTAATTTTAAAATTTAATGAAATGCATTGATTCCAAGAATGACTTATCATTCGTAAAGGCAAGATATTTTACTTGAAACAAAAGCACAAAGGTTTTCCAAAATAGTGCCACTGAAAATTCATTCTGAAATGTAATTTCAGAACATTGTAAACTACTCTACTTTCAGAACATACTCTACTACTCTACTTTCAGAACATTCAATGTCTGAGATTAATTTTAAAATTTAATGTAATACATTGATTCCAAGAATGACTTATCTTTCGTAAAGGCGAAATGGTTTACTTGAAATAATAGCACAAAATAGTGTCACAGAAAATTCATTCTGAAATGTAATTATAGTTAACGTCGGCAAGACGAATAGTTGATTGAATAAAACTGTTTAACTGGAAAACAATTTACCCATGGAACATTGCTTACCCTACGTACCTAATTCATCTAACTTAGTTCTGAAATTCAATAGATTTGGGATTCGTATTTTGAAACACCTTTCTTTAATATGTTAATTTAATAAACCTCCAATTAGGAGGTCTAACTCTTTGAATGCTTTAAAGACAAAACCTGTGAATAAGAGTATAGAATACCTTCGATGATGTGCATGCTTTAAACTACTTGATGAAGCATGTGAAACCCCCACATACCTCGTTTCATCGTTATTCTTTGCTTTAGATACTACTCTTCACGTGTTTCTTTTGAATTTTAATTAACAATTATTAGTTCTTGTGAAATGGTATGGAGCGTAGAGAGCATTTCCGATACTATAAACTAAGTTTTATGCGTAACTATATTTTCGGAATGAAATTCATGTGAAACTTTATAAATTAACAAAAAAAGTAGGAATGCAAATTAAGACGACAATCTGGGCAATGTTATATGTATTCTATAAAATTGAAGGATATTATATTATATTTAGAGTTGATCACATTTGAATTAATTTTTATCAATATATACTTTATCTTGTTGATAATATTTGCTCCCTCTTAATTTTCATTAACAACGTTCTTGTTTCTTCTTTCCCATTGCTACGTTCTTCGGTGTGCAGCTGCTAAGCTCGCAAATATTTTTTTAATTTTAATTGACACCGAACATTGTTCAAACTTTCTTATTCGAATAAACATTCTGGTAATGAGGAAATAGTAATCCATTGAGCAGACTCTAAAATATTTATACACCAATAATTGCTATGATTTGACTGTAAATCATTCAACATTTTGACACTCTGAGGCCGAAATTAATATACCCGTTTAGCTATAAATGAACACGTTTTGTTATTTTGCCCATCTCACCATCTACACTTCGTCAATTCTCATACAACTAACCTCTTTACTATAAATCTATCGTAGCCACGATATCTTATACTCAACGAAAAGCATTCAATTTAAATAAAAACGAGGTAAAATAACAAGAAATATGATCTATGTATGGTCTCTCACATTAAATTTATTTATCACCTTCTATTTAATTTATAGAAAGTGTAAAGACACGCAAGGGATTGGAAATATAGGTTGTAAGTGAAGGATTATATCGATGTGACATTATTTAATCGGTAAAATAATTATACTTAAATAAGTGTACTGTACACAAATAAAGCCATTAACCTATTAGTCCAGGAGATAGCGTGCAAAATAGTGTCTGACTAACATCAAGCTAGAATTTTGTATACAAGTCAATCTTTTAGCGCCTTTTAAGAATATGTGGTCGGCTAAGTTCGTCTGCGGGACATAGCTTGGCAATAGGCGTTTGAAAAAAACAAACCGGTGGAGAGCGGCCATGTCTCACCAATTATGGTGGACAATGTGATTTTCATGATCCTGAGAGCAGAATTAGTAAGTAGACCAAAAATCAAGTCGATGTTATTTCCACACTTGATAGGTTTGTTATCCAAATATTACTAAAAATCAATGAGCTCACCTGTCAACGGACAAACTAACATCAACTTGATTTTCGGTCTACTAACTAATTCTGTACTCAGGATCATGAAAATCACATTGTCCACCATAATTGGTGAGGCATGGCCGCTCTCCACCGGTTTGTTTTTTTCACACGCCTATTGCCAAGCTATGTCCCACAGGCGAACTTAGGCGACCACATATTCTTAAAAGGCGCTAAAAGATTGACTTGTATGCAAAATTCTAGCTTGATGTTAGTCAGACACTTTTTTGCACGCTATCTCCTGGACTATATCCATTACAAGGGATTAGAATGATATCTTTATTTCGATATCACTATTTACGCAGAAGTTTAGCACGATTTTTTATCGCTTCCACCTTTACCTACTCCTACGCTTTCCTCGTGTACCTTTCACCTAGTTTATTTATCTTTCAACATCAACTTAGGATTAATCACGATAATTTAGCTAATACCTCAGTAGCGAGGTTGGTTAATGTGAATCTATCTGAATTTCGTGCATATGAAGACAAAATAAACATTTCTACTTCAACTCGGCAGTTCTAAACTCGTAATCATTCGTGTTTTTGTTCAGCACTAGATGAGTTTACTTTGAAACATGTGTACACTCTTTGGGCAACAAAGGACTTAAATTGACACTTTAGTTTAAGTGGCAATGAAAGTTAACCTTTTATTTATTAATAGTACTAACTAAACAAATTTAAAAAAAATGTTTATAAGACATGTAATGAAACAAACATTGTAATTACAGCAGGACTTTTTTTTATTAAAATCCTGCATACTTTTTTAAAAAATTATGTCTTCTTTTAATAAGTTTTATTTTATATCGTATCTTTATAAAGCCCTATTAAATATACCTCTGTATTAAACTTGTAACAGCTAAAATAAATTATAATTGCAGAAACATTGCAAAACAATAAAACAGAATCTTCGGTTTGCTGGTGTCAGAGGAAATATAGGCAAAACCCGATTTCAACCGCCTCGATTAGATTTACAAATAAGTTCATTGTATTTTCACTCTTTCCTCCATCATATACTATCAAAATAGTATATTTGAAGGTAGGCACGTAGTAGAGGTATCAACAATATCCTAAAATGGGCAGCTGTTCCAATACTAATAACAGCCAAATCATGAATTTTAATATCAAACAAATTAAAATTTGGATATTCATTATACATAATTTTATTAATAATTCCATTTCTACCAGATTTCAGATGCTGAGGGTACGAACAGCACCACGACAGAAGATAAGCCCCTGCTGACGGGGATACCTCAGATAGACTACATACATGATCCCAACCTGCCAAGGGAACTAAACGGATTTAATCTTTCTGATTATCCCTTCTACAACTCTATTCCTAAGGATATTGAATTTAAATGTGACGGCCTCCATGATGGCTTTTATGCTAGCGTACCTCATCACTGCCAGGTATGTTGTTAAAAACTTATAATATACTATCGAGATATTGGATAACTCTTACACGTTGGTTGCTCAAAACAGTCATCAACAACTTACACTCTCATATTGAAGAAGAAGGGTGAAAACTTTAAGCAGGGATTGAAAGACTTTTCAACACAACATTATCACTTGTCATTTTTAACAAAAAAATAGCTTAGTGGAGGGGACACAAGCGGATGTACGCATAAGACACATTAAGTACGTGCCTTGTTGTGAAAAATCTTGTGGGGTCGCATCAACGATTCCATCCCTTCCCGTGTTTTTTCCTGACTCGGAATAATTTTTAGGCATAAATAAATATGAATAAGAGGGGGATAGCAAAAAAATGTGGCTGTGGGCTGCAGTATCACTTAACCGTCACTGGGATCTGAGGTGGTTGATTCAAGCTTTCATTCTCGACAATCAGAGCTTTTAAATAAATCTTAAGCAATAAAATTTAAAGTAAATGAAATGCTAGAAAAGGATTAGCTTCTCACATCTCAAATCTCTTTTCTAACTATTGAACGTCTTAGCATCTACATTTTCTTCAACAGAGTTTGCTATAAATCTTAACAAATAAAACCCCTAAAATAAATACCATAGTGTTATTTTAATTACAGTTATAAGTATATTTTATAAGTACAGCCGGCAGTTTATCAATTGAAACCTAAGGGACCATAATCTAATATTGATTTATAAAGAAATGAGAATGGTCAAGACAATGATTAAGTCATGGTGCATGACTGTTATAATTCTATTTTAATTTAAAAATAATGTTTTCCAAAGATGGCTAAATTCTTTAGATTATATCTTGTCAATATATGTATTGATAAAATTAATGGCATTTTACTATGTTTTTACAGGTTTATCATCACTGCCTTTTTGGAAACAGATATGATTTCCTTTGTGCCAATTACACTGCCTTCGACCAAAAGACTTTTATCTGCCATTTTGTTTCTGAAATTGACTGTCCCAATTCACCTAAGTATTATCAAAGGTTAGTGAGTAATTATTTTATTCAACACGTTATATGCATACAATTGTCTGCACAATAACTGACAACTTGTTGTATGATTTGCTTTTACCAACAGGAAAATTTAATTATTTACTGACTGAACTTACTCTTATGTGTCTTATCGTGATTTTAATGAAGTATTACTATTACGACCCATTATTGTCTATTTTATTTATTCCATCCCCTTTTTGCTTCCGAGCTAGTCATTTTTGGTCGTTTCTGTCTGTCCATCGTTCATTTTTTTGTCCGAACTACTCATCTGATTAGATGGTAGGCTCATAGTTTGTCCCATATAAATTTCAACCTTCTGCACCCATAACTTTCACTTTGCGCACATTAGTTACACCTATATCTTCAAAAGTGTTAATCTGATTTTTAAGAAATTTAGATGGTTTGTTGAAAGGAGATAAATTTCTGCCACCTGGACCAATTAAATATTACTAAACTCATACATAATTCGTGTAAAAAGCTTACAATATTGACAGATTAAAAATAGTCAGCTAATAGTAGCACATAGCTTGCTCGCGTCCTATCGTGGAAAATAATTTTATCTACGATTGATAAGAAATATAAACATTATATCTTTGTTTAGATGCGTAGAAAGTGATTATTTACGTACTTGCATTCATTGCGCATGCGCGTCTCATAGAACTGAACAATTCCTCTTCTTTACCACACAGTGTGCGGTAAAGAAGAGGAATTCTTCAGCTTTACGCACGATTAGCAAGTTTGTTTACATTTAACAAAACTAATTTGCAGTTCTTTTATTAAAATAACTGTTTATATCGAGTTTTTAGTGAAAAACAATAAGTGAATCAATTGACTTTGACGAAAATGTGGAGAATAATACTCCTCCAGAAATAATTAATTCGGCAAAAAATACAACTCAAGAATTAATCCCATCTTTATCAAGAGAGAGATACGAACTTACATACAGCAAGTTTATTTTTTTCTGTATTTATAATTTAAATCTAACAATCGTAGATAAAGTACGGTACGCAACTCGTGCGAAAACGGCATTTTGCATTGCTCGTGTGGTTTTACAACCCTCGCTGTCGCTCGGGTGCAAACTCCACACTCGCATGCAAAATGCTACTTTCCGCACTCGACGCGTAATGTACTATTATGTGTTTACAAACCATTATTGTATTATTAACATTATTGTCTTTATTTGTAATTTTTCCCCTTTTCACTTTTGAGCTCTCCGAAGTTAACGGAAGCTATGTCATCGTTCTGAACAATGAACATTTATTATTCATCCAATTTCAAAAATGCCCAAGCAGCAATCCGTTTAAGACATCAGGAACATTTTGTCACGAGTCTATCTGTTGTTCTGAAACATTTTAAGAGCGCAGACGGTTGGAATTAATATAAGACCATCCATCCGTTAGCAACATAGCATCTACATTTCTGAAAAATCAGATGAGTACTTTTGAATATATAGGAGTATAAATGTATTTTTTTGAGCATGTAGAAGAGAACCTAATGGGCACATAAGGTTGAAACTTATATGGGACCTCAAATTACCTACTGCTTGAATTTCATTGAAATCAAACGAGCTGTTTTTAAGATATGTTGAATCGCAAAAAAATGAGGACAGACAGTCAAACAGACTGAAAGAGACACGGGACCTAAAGTATGTCTGAAACGTCTTGTAAACAATTTTTATTCTTCAGAACCGTCACAAAGCTCCATTCCCATAAGCTCGGAAGCATAAGTGAAATTATCTAAGACAATGTAATTTTTAATGTTAAAGAAAGAAAAGATATAAATACGCCTATGGATAAAATTAAATATGGAATTTCTTGTTGATTAACTAATCCGGACAACCCTGTGGCAGAATTCGTCTTGATTAAGGAGGTCCTACTGTAGTTTAATTGGAAATATTGTAAATATTAGGGCTATTTGTCGAGCTCAATATATAATATACTCAGCTATAGGTGGGGGAAAAAATAATATTTTTATCTTGGATATCATGAGAGAGCACTATTTTTTTTTTTAACATCTTCCTCCCCCACTTAATTCTATGATGCTCGAGTTACTTAAGGATACTCCTAGTGGCAAAAGCAAAATATCGAACAAGTGCTCTTAATCGATTTTTGTTTTTAAATGACTAAACAGGCCATCAACGGATTACAATTTAGTTCAATAAAAGATCAACAAAGTTTAGTCAATCTAATAATATTTTAAAGTATCACTGTGTTTTCCCTAATTTTATAGTTTAAATTCACTAATACTGCCAACACAATATAACGAGAAATTATTTAAAATTAGCTTGATAACTCTAGGGCTAATTGTTAGAACGATTTTATATATATATATATATATATATATATATATATATATATATATATATATATATATATATATATATATATATATATTATATGCACCTATTAATAACGAATCTTAAAATTAACTATGAAATGTCAATATTTTGTTAAATAATGCACTTAAAGATATGTGTTGCTTAGTTGAGTGATATTAAAATAAAAATTTCAATTAATAGTTAAATGACAAGATGGAGATATTACAATATAATGTTCTTATTACATAAATCCAGATGACAGAAAATCAAGATTACATAGAATATATTTTATGATTACTTAAAGACTGTAATTAATTTAAATACTGTTATTGAAACTAACTTACTCAAACATTTAACCTTTTTAAATTTAGGCTTACTAATTCCAAAATCATCCAAGCTTAATATTCTTTAATTTTGACTTAATATAAATCTTATAATTACTGACGCTTCTCAAAATCTTCGAGTAAAAGGTTAATTTAGAAGGAAAATAAAAATTATGCTTGGAATTCAATTTAATTAAAATATTATTAGTATTTTGCTAAATTTTAGCAATGTCAGAGATTCATTTTAACACCAAATATTTCTATTTACGAAATATTTCTAAAATACGTGACTTCATGTAATGGATATCAAGTTATCATTAAATTATTATTAAAATTTATATTTCCTAAAGCGAAAAATGAAGTATGTATTTTACAAGTAGCAGTATGAGGTTAACTCTGTGTTATGTGTATAGTTTTAAGGTATGGCTCAGAGTTAATGGTTGAAGGCCTCTTACGTTTGTTATATTAGTTAGTTAACGAACATATCACACTGGTAGATGTAGACCGCCCACTACGTCACCTCTTACATCCCATTATGAATGTTACAGAACTCATATTATTGCTTTTCACTGTCAGCCAAGTGGAAAGCTGTTTTAACAAGGAACTCCAGTCGGTAAAATCTCTCAACATTGTCCCTTTTATTTTATAAAAACCCGCAACTTGGTCTTATTTTTTTATTTTTTTTTTTTTTTATAAAATAGGGGACAAAAAAAATTGCCTGAGGTCTCCTCATTAAAACTTTTTTATATAAATATTTTTGTTTTTATTATGGGACAGAATAAGTTAAAAATTATATAATCTCCTTAAAACTAGAGCCATTTTAATTTCTTGATACAATTATTGTTTATTAAATAATTGAAACATTTCTATTATAAAACGTTCATGTTTAAGGGTAAAAAATACTGTCTACAAACTTTTTTGATTAAATTAACTATTATTATGTATAATTAATATAAAACTAATGACAAGATAATTTAATAGATTATAATTCTAATTAATGTTTAATATTGTATGATTGCTAGTATAAAATAATCATCAACAAATTATTAATTTTAAAAACTCATTGAGTCATCACTAAGATGACTAAACAAAAACTGTTCGGTCATTTACCGTTTATGGAATATACAATAATGCACGCACAAATGAATTGATAATTCAATAATATCCTATTCCTTGTAAAGTAATATCGCATGTCGTTTTTGCTTTCTTGTTTGTTTGTTTCTTTGTTTGTCCTGTACAAATCTTGCAATCGGTTTTTAACTACCTTCCCGAGTAGCTAGACATTTCAAACTTTTATAATAGCTCAGAACACGATGACAATGCAATATTTTAATACTTTTAGCCATCTTTCAGCAGCATTTAATTCGTCTTCAGCAAATTTTGCTGTATGGAAAATCAGTTCGGAAAAAATCCGTATGTTATTTTATTTGTTTTGACATGTCCCATATTTACAATCTTCATTTTGACGGGTTTCAAATTTGTGATTTTTTATTAAGAGATTAACATTGAATGACAGCGAAAAAGGAAAAGTAAACAATGAAATAAATTAATTGACGTGTGACAACCAGGTTTATTTACACTTGTGTCCTAGGTATCGGCTTAATTTTTCTGCATCTGTACTTCTTTACTTGTATACATTTTTCTTTTTCTTCTCTTGCTGTCCCTACACGATTCGGTGTTGGCGAGATCCATCCTTTTATAGGTTTAAGATCAGCTCTCTAGATGGTTATCCTTTATGGTTATTCCTTTATGTGAAGTGATGGTTATTCCTTTATGTGAAGTAAATAAATTTGGAACTATTTTTTTTTTCACTAACATTATATTATACTAATGACAATTATATTATCAGCATTACATATTATGATTCAACAGAAAATTTAAAAACGTAGTATATAAAAAGTTCTTTTTATATACTACGTATATTAAGAAGGTAACAATCAGGTAAGCAATAACAATAAGAAATGCCCCTAAATAATATAAATAAATATGTATCAATCCTCCCCTTTAAATTGATTTGCCCTTAGTTGATTAATGTGCCGGCGCCAGACCTGTCCGTCATCCATCTTGACCTGATAATGTTGATATCCATCTCTGCTGATCACTCTGCCGAATCTCCACTTCTCTCCTCTCGTACTGTAACTTTTAGCTTGGACTCTGTCTCCTATTTCAAGTATTCGCTTTGGTTTTGTTCCGGCTTCTCCATGAGATCTCTCTGGTGTCTCCTTTCCAAACATGACGTCCAACTTACTGCTTAACTTTCTACCAAACATTATCATGTTCCATAACATATTCATATGCCGATAACCCAGTTGCGTTTGCTGATCATCTAAGTTGTACAAGTAGCCGAGTCAGTTTGTCGCAAACCCTTCCACATTCTTCCTCCATCGCCTTAAGACCTTTTTTATGGTTTGTACGAAACGTTCGGCTTGCCCGTTAGTTGCAGGGTGGAAAGGTGCTGTGGTTTTGTGAACAATGCCATTTTCTCTTAAAAAAGTTTCAAATGTATAGGATACGAACTGTGGACCGTTGTCCGACACCATACTGTTAGGTAATCAATCAAGGCAAATATATTTTTTTATTGTCTTATGCACCAGTCAGATGTAGTCAGCTTTGTTGGAATAGCCTCAACCGATTTAATGAAAGAATCTACTATTATGAAGTAACTGTATCCATTCATCGGTGCCACAAAGTCGATATGCAGTCCTTGCCAAGTTGCTTCCGGCTGTTCCCAAAGATGTTTTTTTCTCTCTGTCCGGTTCATTTTGTTTCAAATAACATGGCTTACATGATCTTACCAACTCTTCTATGTCGCGGTCCATCCCTTTCCAGTAACAATAGCTGCATCCCAACATCTTCATTTGTAGCATTCCTTTATGACCTGGGTGTAGCTCTTTCAAAACGTCTTTCCAGAATTTCCGGTATATAGATACGCCTTCCTCTGAAGACACAGCCATCTTGTAACGTGTATTCGTTATTATTTAATCCGAGATGTTCTAGTGATTCACCTGACATTAATTTAGCGTAGATTGTCTTGAGATGAGGGTCTGTTATAGTGTCTTTGGCTTTGGCAATTTTAGCTCGGTTTATGTTTTAAGTATTAACTTGGCTTATTTGGAATTTAGCTGAATCGTCCATAAGTTGTGTACTTGGTGTTTCAAAAGGAAATCTAGATAGGTAGTCAGCATTTCCATGTTTGCTCGACTTGTTATATTCGACTGCGTAATTAAATCCTGATAAAAAGAGGGCACAATTTAATATATGATAATGCTGGTAGAGAACGATGGGGTGAAATTGTGAAATATAGAAATTAGTGGCTTATGATTAGTAACCATGATACATTTCCTTCCGTAGAGGTAAGTGAAAAATGTTAATAATGCTGATAATGCATGATAATGCTGGTAGAGAACGATGGGGGGAAATTGTGAAATATAGAAATTAGTGGCTTATGATCAGTAACCATGATACATTTCCTTCCGTAGAGGTAAGTGAAAAATGTTTTTAGACCCCAAAAAATAGCTGTTGCCTCTTTGTCGATCTGACTGTTATGATATTCATACTCGTTAACTTGGAGTGCACCATCGGCCGAATTAACCCAAACAGGTCCCAAAGTTTTGCTCTAGTTTTACGACGTCGAGTTTGAGTTTTGCGACGGCTTCCTTATCGCGATTAATCACAAGTTAAATAAGTACACCAAGTAACGCTGGACTGCACCATAACCATAGGCCGATTTTACCATAAATGATCCTAAAGTTTTGCACTAGTTTTGCGACATCGAGTTTGAGTTTTGTGACTGCTTCCTTAATGCGATTAATCACAAGTCAAATAAGTACCAAGTTAACGCTGGAGTGCACCATAGGCCGATTTCACCAAAATGATCCAAAAGTTTTGCACTAGTTTTGCGACGTTTTTCGACGTCGAGTTTAAGTTTTGCGACGTTTTACGACGTCGAGTTTGAGTTTTGCGACTGCTTCCTTGATGCGATTAATCAAAAGTCAAATAAGTACCAAGTTAACGCTAGAGTGCACCATCGGTCGATTTCACCCAAAAAGGTCTCAAAGTTTTCCACTAGTTTTGCGCCATTTTGCGTTTTTTAGTTTGAGTTTTGCGACGGTTCATAAACGTGGCAAATTCCATAAATGAAAATTATGAGATGCATTTTAAGTTAACAAAACTAGTGCAAAACTTGAGGATCATTTTGGATCAAATCGGCCTATGGTGCAGTCCAGCGTTATCTTGGTGTACTTATGTGACTTGTGATTAATCGCGATAAGGAAGCTATAGCAAAACAAACTCGACGTCGCAAAACGCCGCAAAACTAGTGCAAAACGTTGGGACCTGTTTGGGTCAATTCGGCACAAGGTGCACTCCAAGTTAACGAGTATATTATGATTATGATATTCACTCTTAGTTAACGATCACCGCGAGGTTGGACTTTCTGAGCCATCAGGATACCTGTGAGATATTACAGCACCTAAGCCTCCTGGTGACGCGTCTGTTGATAAAATTAGCTGTAAATTTGGATCGAATGTGCCAAGATACTTTCATTAGGAACCGCTTCTTTTATCTTTTGAAAACTTTTTCGCAACTTTTGGACCAATGAAATGTATTCCTCCTTTTTTAGTAAATTGTTTAAAGGTTTTAAAATAGTGGCAAGGTTCCTTATAAATTTGTTATAATAGTTTGCAAGTCCAAGTAGTGATCTAAGCTCTTTAACATCCTGAGGTCGCTTCGCATTCGTTATGACTTTAACTTTTTCCTTACTTTTATGTAGTCCTCTTTAATCAATTATATGACCTAAATATTTGACACTTCTTTGGCAGAATTTACATTTGTTTCTGTTCAACCTGATGATGTTTTCTTTAATCTTTTTAAGAACTGTTCTTAGCCTATCCACTAATTCCTCAACCTTGTTCCTTGTATAATAATATCATCAAATAGCTTTTGGTTCCCGATGTACCTTGTAACAATCTATCCATAAAACTTTGCCTCATTGCCGGGACCACTTTGACTCCGAACATCAACATATTAACTTTAACAAAGTCCTTATTGCTTATTGTCTGTAATCGGGCACTTTTTTCATCCATTGATAAATGTAAATAAGCGTCTGATGTGTCAAATGTCCCTAAATAATATAAATAAATATGTATTAAATTCATTATTGACTTATTATTTAACAAAGACATAGCTTGGAAAGGAAACTGCAGAATGCTCAAACCAAATAATAAGAAAGCTTGGAAGATGATGAAATGGCTGATAAGATTTCGTCTAACACTAGTGTGGGACTTTCTTGATTTTAGTGTGGGACAAGTTTTGTCTTTCTGGAAATTTAAATGAATTAATTGCTAAGTTTCAGCGAGAACGCCTTTATCTTCTAGGACACACTGTCCCTTATATTATACAGCATTAATTCATTATTACTTATTGGAACGAGGTTCCTTATGGCACGTTCTGGAGCCTAGGAGTGAATCCGAAAAAAACGACCGTCACAAAATTACCGTCACAAAATAACCGTCTCAAAATCATCGTCACAAAACCAAGCGTAATAAAATCTAACGATGACGATAACTTAAGTAAAAGATTACCGAGTTAGTTGAAATTTGGTACACATGTTCATTTTACCAATGTCCAGGCTGAGTTCGTTTAACAACGATATCCGCCTAAGGCATAGCTTGGAAAGGAAACTGCAGAATGCTCAAACCAAGGAATAAGAAAGCTTGGTAGATGATGAAATGTTGGATAAGATTTCGTTGGACTCAAATTTTATCACTCTTATTATTAAATGTATTTTGCAACCTTGCATACTAGGCTAATATATAGATACATTCGAGCTTGCATTAAATAGAGTAAACGATTTTTTTTTTTTTTTTTTTTTTTTTTTTTAGGATTATTTTGTATAGTAAGAGGAGCATGAAACCAAGTTTGCGACCTCGAAAGTCCTGGGGACAACTTTTGGTAAGCGAAAAACCTCGCAATTTTGGCACTTTTTTCAGTTTTTTAAATATAACTCATAAACGACGCCGAAATCAGGAAATTTTATTCTCTCCGGAATAAAAGTAGACAAAATTCTCTACAAAATGCACTAGTCAAACTTAATTTTATGTTATCCTAAACCATTTCTACAGGGCTTTGAAGTTTGACAAAATTATTTAAAAAAAAAAAAAAAATCAGGATTTTACTAATTTTTTTGAAATTTATATAGTCGTTTATGGTTCCCAATATATATTTTTATGTTATATTGATGATATGTATATCTATGTATATATATATACCTACATACACACACATATTATATAACATCATAAAAATATTTAATGGGAACCATAAACGACTATATAAATGTCAAAAAAATATGTAAAATCCTGTTTTTTGTTATTTTTTACATAATTATGTCAAACTTCAAAGCCCTGTACAAATGGTTTAGGATAACATAAAATTAAGTTTGACTAGTGCATTTTGTAGAGAATTTTGTCTACTTTTATTTCGGCGTCGTTTATGTGTTATATTAAAAAAACTGAAAAAAGTGCCAAAATTTTGAGGTTTTTCGCCTACCAAAAGTTGTCCCCAGGGCTTTCGAGGTCGCAAACTTGGTTTCATGCTCCTCTTACTATACAAAACAATCCTAAAAAAAAAAAAATCGTTTACCCTAATTAATGCAAGCTGGACCCCTCTCAGGTTACCTATATATTGGTCTATACATTTACATTTTTATTTTTTTCATTATTATTATTTGATTTGTTCTTGTATATCCATTGTCATGGCTAAAAGATGCTGCTTTTTTAAAAAAATGTACTCTTTTTCTTCTTATTTTCTTTTTCTTTTTTTTATGTCTATCACTCAATAATAATTATATTTTCAAATAACTCTATTTGTTACTACTACTATTGGTTCTGATACTTCTTATTATTACTGTATTGTTTTATATGTTTTTTTTTTTTTTTTTTTTTTTTTAAATGAATTGTTTTTAAGTTTTTTTTTTAATATTTATTTTATTTATATTTATATTTATTTTATTTATATTTATATTTATTTTATTTTTATTTATATTATGCTTTTTAGTATTGATTATTATATTTTAGTATTATTTGTTTATTGCTACCACAGAAAGGAGTCACTCCTGTTCACAAGCTCTGCTTATTGGGAGTGCACCTTTTCTTTTCTTTAACTTACTTATTATTTTAACAAATGTTTTTGTTGTTAATCATGTTTTAAAAAATAATAATTATAATTTATTGTATGAAGGTGAAATATATTTTATTTTGAATTTGAATTTGAGGATAAGAAAAGCTCAACTTCTTGGGTTGTTAAAAAGTAGTTTAAAATAAATAACAAAAAGTTACTCAGCGAGAAAGTCCATATTTTATTTGATCCTCAGGCTTATTTTTATTGATTCTTTCTTTCAAATTGAAAATTACATTTTCTTAGATAATTTCACTTATTTTCTAAACAATTGAACGTAATATTTTATTTTAGGAATGAGGCACTGTACAAAACTGCCTCAACCAGTGCCCCTGTGACTCAAGCTACTACTACAACTAAAGCTACAACAGAAGCTCCTAAAAAAGCAGATGAGGACGGGAGAAGACCTGGGCCTTTTAGAGACAGACCAAGACGACCCCCATACAGGAGGAGACCTGCAGAATATGACTACTATGACAACAAAGAAGATTACTATGATGACTACTATTACTATGATCCTCCTGCGCGGAAACGACCAAATCGAAATAAAGGTAATATTCTAGCCTTAAAATAATGTAGTTTTCCTAAACGTAATCGTTACTAATTAATAGTGATAATTCTTCATGATAATACTTATTGTCCCTAATGATCAATTATGGTAGAGTAGTTTAATTGTTCACCTTTTTTCTGATTTTATTTCTTCAATTAATCAATATAAAAATAACAGTATAAAGAAAAAAAATTGTTTGTGAAAACAATACTTTTCCTACTATAAGTAGTGAGGAAAAGTAATAATGATTATTGGTTGATAGGTGAAAAAGAAAACTTATGCACATTTTAGATTTTAACTATACGCTGAATTAAGGTCCATTTACACTCATAAGTGACGTGACAGTGACGGCGCAGTGCAGTGATCCAATATTGTTTTCTATTTGAAGGGTTTCGTCCGTTGTGTGGCTGTGCACTATAGTGGCTAGGACACTGCCCACTGCACAATTTATAAGATCTTACGAGAAACCTGCAAAATAATTACTGAAAAATCTGATTGACCAATTGATGCCTAACAGAGGAAGAACATCGCAAATGATTTTTAAGAAATATGGAATTTTCCTAACTGCGTAGGAGCTTTGGATGGAAAATACGATACTATCCAGGCTCTTCCAAACACCAAGTATATTATTCCATAAATACAAAAAAAATAATAATAACGTTTTCAGTAGTCTTACTGGCTCTTGTAGACGGTCATTGCAGTTTTATTGCTATCGAAGTAGTGCATACGGGAAAAAATACATGTGGCGGTGGTGTCGCGGGACACCCGGTAGGAACAAAGTTCCTTACGCTTTTCATTGAATATAAATTATTAATAACCTCTACACACTGGCCGACACGACTGCCCGACACGACCGTTAGCACCGACCGTCCTTGTCGGGGCCTTGCCTACACACACCCCGACCGAACGAGCCGACCAAATAAGCCGACTCGTAGTAAAATACTCATTGCCTAAACAATTTTTTACATTTCTATTCCTATTTTACTACAGATAGCATTTGTGAACTCTGTGTCCATGAATTTTGCATGCCAGAGATCAAACACACGGGATAGTTGATCACTAACACTATTAATTTTTTGTCATTCGCGTCTTTAACAAAACAATACCAAAAACTATAATTTCTTTTTGTTAAAAAATGTTTATTTTATTTTATAATTATTTTTTATTTTTCACTTTAGAAAAATATCGTCCACATAAAATAACAGAAATTTCACTGTATAGTGCGACAGTATTTTTTTCACTGCCACTGACACGTGCCGGGTGAGTGTAAACAACACCCTACAAATCCCTAAAAAGAATATTTTAAATTCGTCTGTGGGATCACGGGCCGGTCACGGCACTGTGCCGTCACTGTCACTGTCACTGATGTGTGTAAATGGACCTTTAATCTTTAAATGCATGTGTTTTAGGATACAGAGGAGACTATTATGGCGCCGAGAGGGCAGGAGGACATAAGAGTATTCATCGAGATCCACCTAGAAGGAAACCACTGAAGTCTCTGTACGAAGATGAAGATGAAGATTACGAATATTACTACGACTCTGCGGATGGTTCTAAGGATGACGATAATAGAAGAAGACCGCTTGACAATAACTACAGGAAACCTGTGGATAGGGATCGACCTTACTTAAACAAAAAAAGAGATAAAGATGTATACAACAGAGATCGAAATGACAAAAAGAAGACTGTAGAGGACGACTATGGAAATTCTAGAAAAAATGATGATGACAGAAGGATTAGAAACAAATACAAAGGATTTGCACAAAGATCAAAATTCGACCGAGAAGAAGATGACCTTGAAGACATTGACTATTCAAGAAGGAATGAAGATGAAAAGAGAGATAAATATTTAAAGAATAGACCTGAACCACCTAAAAGACCGAAATTCGGTAAGACTACAACTCCGTTCCCTGATGATGAAGATTATGAAGACGTCGTAGCGACGCCTAAGAGGAAGAATCGATTTCCACAAAGAAAGCCTGCTAAAGAAGAATCTTCTAAAAAACAAGACCTGAGCAATTCAGAAGAGCTAGAAGGGTCAAATGGTAGAAGAGGACAAAACTCAGATCGTACGAAAGAATCTAACAAAGATAAGTCACAAGATTCCAACGATGGCCTTCCTGTTTTTAATCCACAGATATATGCCCGAAGACCGTCCAAACTATATTCACAAGTGAAAGTTGAAACAAGGCCTCCACCAGTCCAACGAAATAAAGATCTCCCCAAATCTGATGTACCTGTAACTACTATGAGCAGCTATAAAAGACCATTCAATAATAGGTCAGGCAATAGAGATAGAGGTTCGGCTGAAATTGAAAGACCAAAACCCACTCCAAAATATACAACTCCCAGTTCACTTGAATTAGATGACTATGAAGAAGAAGACTCTCTCCTAGAAGATACTGAACCAGCTAAGTCATATTATGAGGAAGAAGTGTCGGAAACTTATCTGAATGAGCAGTTTCCTTCTAGGACAGCTCCAGTTACGCAACAAGCATCTAGAAATTATAGAGACCAGAGTCAGACCGATACGGAAGCGAAAAACGGACAAAGGAACAAAAGCACGTTTAGTCAGAGGTTTAAACCACCTGAACGGCAAACAAATTCTTTCTCAAAACAGCAGACTACAGAAAGACCATCTACCAAGCCAGTGACGGAAAACCAGTTTGTTCCTAATCAACATTCAGAAGAAAGTGCCCTTTCATCATTTAAACCACATGTCCCTGAAAAGAAACCTTCCAATTCTGAGAGACAGCCTCAAACACTTTATCAAAGACAACCTTATTCTGAAAGGCAATTTCAGACAGAAAAGCAACAACCCTCAGAAAAACCACAACCTTCTGAAAGGCAACAACCCTCAGAGAGACAGCAACCTTCTGAAAGGCAATCACCTTCAGAAAGGCAGCAACCCTCTGGAAGACAACCACCTTCAGAAAGGCAGCAACCCTCTGAAAGACAACCACCTTCAGAGAGGCAGCAATTCTCAGAAAGGCAACCACCTTCAGAAAGGCAGCAATATTCAGAAAGGCAACCTCCCTCAGAGAGGCAGCAATTTTCAGAAAGGCAACCACCCTCAGAAAAGCAACCACTTTCAGAAAGGCAGCACCTTACTGAAAGACAACCGTTTTCTGAACGGCAGCCACTTTATGAAAGACAGCCAATGACAGAAAGACAACAATTTTCAGAAAGACAACCATTTCCTAGGCAACCTGTAACGGAAAGACTGATTCCTTTTCAGAGGCAACCAGTAACTGACAGACAAGTTGTAGCTTATGTAAAACAACCAGTCACAGACAGGCAACTGGTACCATATAGACAAATAGTCACTGAGAGGCAAATCCTACCATATCTTAGACAAGCAGAATTAGAAAGAAAACCAGTTCCTTTCCCTAAGCAGCCACCTCGAACCTTCGAGATAACCGCGCCAGGTCCTTCAGGACTTGGTGGACGAATAGACGTTAGTGATTCTATTCAGAGAGACAAATATGTGATACAGGGAGATCATCCGACTGGATTTAGTCTAAGACTGCCACAGACAGACTATAGTAATCCTCTTCAGCCTTCTACTCAAATTCAGAGGAGACCTGAAGAACCCAGTTCTGAGAAGATAGTTACCCGCCCTCCATTCAAACCTGTAAGGAATTACAGGGCTAAACCGACTCCCGAACCCCAGTACCATGATAGTATAAGACTAGAAACTTTTCCTCAAAGGTATATAACAAGGACTGAAGATTATGAACCTGTTGTGCAGAATCCTAGGCTTTCCGTAATTCCTCAAATATCTCATGTATCTAATACAAAAGAATGGTACTGGTAAATACTCATTCAGTCCTGAATATGACTGGTTCTTCTAAAGATGGGTAATTATTTACTGTTACAATGATCTAAATTATTCGCTGTACTTTAGGAACTAAAGAAAATAAGCGCAAACACCTGAAACTATTGTATTTGTGAAATTAAATCTTGAATAAATGTATGTTTTAAGTTATTCGTAATTTCTTCCTTACACTTTAATTTTTTAACATTCTTAACCCTTAAATAAACTGGATTTATAACAAATAAAAATATGCATAATAGTCCAGTCGACAGGTATTAAAAATGAGGGGCTATCTTTTTTTTAGTTTTTTCTTTATAACTCTTTACCTATATATATGTCCTGAAAAAAAAAAATGTTTTTATCTTTCTTGTAGAACAATAAATTTGCAACCATTTTTTTTATACCATATTTTTTCCTAAACCCTGTACTTTCCGAAATATAGAGCTTCAAAGATGCAATATTTTTTTGAAAATCACATTTATTCTGTAAACGCCAGGGGTCTATTTTTGTTATCCTATCCTCCCAGTTTTAGAGTTTAAGAATAAACTAAATTTTCGTTTTTTTTTGTTTATCCTTTCTTGTAGAGCACTAAATTGGCAACAATTTTTATATTTCACATTGTTTCCTAAACCCTATACCTCCCTACTTTCTGAAATATAGAGCTTCAAAGATGCAATATTTTATTTTTAATAACTGCAAAACCCACGTTGTGGGGGTTATTTATTTATTATTTAACCATTTGAGGTCTTTAGTAAAAGTAAATTTGAGTAGTGAGGTGTTTGAAGGGATCAAGGCTTTTGTAATAGAAGAGGACAAGTATTGTGTTTATTCTTCATCTAAGTTAACCAAAATTAATCACTTTATCATAAAAGTAACCACCCCTAACTACTACTAACCTCGGCTAACCCTTGTTTTAGTTAGTTATGTTTAGTAGCGTTTGTTGTTGATTAGTGGTGGTTATTTGGACTTCCATAGGTAGAATTTACCAAATAAATCTAACTGGGAGGGGTGGGATAACAAAAATAGGCCTCTGTCGTCTACAGAAAAGATGTAATTTTCGATATTTTCAAAAAAATATTGCATCTTTGAAGCTCTATATTTCGGAAAGTATAGGATTTGGAAAAAATGTGAAATATAAAAATTGTTGCAAATTTAGTGCTCTACAAGAAAGATAAGAACACTTTTTCTTCAGGACATAGGTAAAGAGTTATAAAGAAAAAAAACCACTAAAATTTCGCTTCTTTTGGCCCCCCTCTGGGTTAGTACAGGGTCTAGGAGGTCGAAAACTTAGGTTTTTAACTAATGTCTAGGTACATACAATAACAAAAAAAAGAAAAGTTTTTATGACCTTTTGCAAGGTAAAATGTACTTGTCGACTGGACTATAAAATATACAGAGGCCATTGATTGTTTAATGATTAGATAAACAAATTTCAAATTTAAGAACTTTAAATATAAAACAAGGCCGCTTCGAATACCTACCTAAATTATTATTATCAGTAAGCAGAAAACCACCAGTTAGTCTAGTCAAAACAATATATAGACAATTTGAAAATATATACAAATCCTCTTTTTAACGATAAGATTTTATATTGTAAATTAAATAAAATTGACCAGAAGAATAAATGGTGAAATAACAAGGATTGTTGTGATTTGAATTTACATACATACTCGAAGATAATTCATTTAGCTAGGAATTGATCAGAGGTCATATTACCGTTTTCGTGATTATGGCTTTTTCCAAATTAAAGATTTCCTAAATGGGTAATTAGGTAATACTTTTATAGAACCTAAAATCTACAACCATTTTTAAAAAACTTCTTATTCCATCGTTAATGTTTAACTCCAAGAGACTTGATAGCATTTCGAGTGGCCGGATTATTGTAATATCTTTTAAACTAACTGCTGTTTTATTCAACTTTATTATTTACCAGCTTCATCCAGCGCTCCACGTGGGGTTCATGCTAGGAATCAGTGGCTACGTCTCCTACTCCTATCACGTAAGTCAAGCAATAAAAAGAAATGTCATAATAGTTTCGTTTCCAAAGCCTTCAAAGAAAAGAATCACGCCTATATATTATACATTACGAGTATTAAGAATAAAATACCCTGTGAATCACAGTTATATGTTTAGTTGAAATATAGGGACATTATTTATGTTAGAGAGAGGTATAATTTGGAGAAGTTTACCTCATTCGTCGAAACATATAGATATCTATATAAAATATTAGTGTTCTGTCTGCACATTGATCTGAATTAATAAATATTTGGATACTTTTTCATTTTATACATTCCGAAAACTGACTCCGTTCTTCTCTTTTTTCGTGTATGTATGTATATATGTATATATATATATGTGTGTGTGTGTGTGCGTGTTAGTCTGTCTGTCGCCACAATTCCGATTATATAGGCTCAAAACTGGCTTTACGAAATCGATTACATTTTTCGTAAAGGTGTGTGCCAAAATGTTGCGCATATTTTAGGCTTGGTTTTATCGAAAATAGTGAGTAGAACCAAAGTAATTAACAAATTTATATTAAAAAAAGATTTTCATAACAATGTCGGTAATTGACTTGAACATCAAATAAAATTGACGTACAACTCCAACAATTTCTAAGCTTAAGATTTGAAACTTGGTACAATAATCAGTCCATGAGTTACATGCAATGGTGCCGCCCGAAAAATCATAAATTTGTGTTGTCCTGAGGCAGCAAAAAAAAAAAAAAAAAATGTAAACCTTATATGGAACTTTTAAGGCGTTAATTAAAAGATTTTTTTTGTAGGATTTTTGTGGGTCGTTGAAGGGTTTTTTTTTAATAAAATATTTTCGTTCACACTTTTGTCTTTTACATTTGGCTATATTTCGCCCCTCTCCGAGGCATAGACGTGCCTGTTACAGAATAATTAAATTACAAGCCATTAAAATATATTTTTTGTTATAATAAATATATATATTAAAATATATATTTGTTATTGGTTGTTTATTATACCTAATAATGATGAATAATGAAATGGAGGGTTTTTTTGTTGTAATAAATAGCTTCTTGACTGCGATTCACAGGGTATTTTATTCCTTATAATGGTATGAATAATATATAGTTCTGATTATTTTCTATAAAGGCTTTGGAAACAAAACTGTTTAGGCGCTTCATTCTAATCTTTGACTTCATGAAAATAGGAAACCAAGCCTCTGATTCCTAGCATAAGCCCCGCGCGGAGCCCGGGGTGAACTTTAGTATTATGATAAAATGGTAAGTAATCTTAAATATATATAAGATTGGAGTGGTGTCTGTACATTTATCCGATTTGGCTCAAATTTTGTATTTATACTAAATGAGTAGTCCTGATAACGAATTTAAGTTTAGAAAATGTTGAGTCTGTTTGTCTATGCGTCAATCACGTTTAAACGGCTGAACAGATTTTGTTGGTTTTTGGGTACAATGTTAAGCTCAATTCTGCGGGTGTTACGCTAATAAAACTTTTTGCTAGCTGTATCTGGGGCGGAGAATGGGGCTTTGGAATAGATTTCAAAATTCTATTTTTTTTTTTTATAAAAAAATGTAATTAACCGAAATTGCAGAAGAAGCTACAGACAATGTTTTATGTTCTGTGGAAATTTCTGTAGGAAGAACTCCTCAATCGCTGTCAAAAAAAAAATGTATATTCATTTTCTTAAACATATATATTTATAAAGTTTATAAATCATCAAGAAGACAGACATTTGTTTATAAATCACACCTTACTATGCCTAAAACCTTTATAACATAATTATATTACCACTTCTTTAAAACGCTATAATAAATTCTTCAAGTGTATATGTAGTATAATAATTTCTAAATTATATTGATATCTGCCAATAGGTATTGTACAACATATTATTCCTAAGGGGAACATAGGGAAAAATAAGAAAATAAGGGGAATTAAGTCCAGACCGATCTTCTAAAGTTAGGAAGTTAATATTTGAGAAATGGTTCCTATTTTGGATGTAAACATATAAAATATATATGTTAAATACAATGTTTATACAAAGATAATTCCAATTGTAACTCAGGGGTGTGAAAAGACACGGGGGGGGAGGGGGGGGGGGGGGGGGGGGGGGACACTGAAGGAAAATACCGCTGCTCTTCCTCCAAAGTTAACATTTTAGAATTTTTCATCAGTAGTCGGAATTAATTAGTAATTTGGTATATTTGCAAATTATATTATCAAAGGGGAGGGAGTATAGAAATAAGGGGAGGGGTAGAATCTAAATATTCTCGATTAGGAAAATAATTTAAAAGTTTCTTGATGGTTGGTTTATAAACCCATCAAATTAAAAATAACTCACTCGGTAGCGAAGCATGGGTATCCAGCTAGTAAACAATAAATATTTATAGTCAGGAAAACGAAAAATGTTTAACTAACTCCTATACATTTTTCACACACACACACCTGGCAGCTGTGTCATGGTCATGGTAGCTCTGTCTGCATTATGAGTGTGATTTATATATTCCCAGGACGTTCTCTCCTTTGATTTTACACCCTGCATGATGTACTGTTGCTTGGTATAAAATTAATTTGTAAGAACGCCTATGTGTCTTCATGTTTATGTAAGAATATAGAACTAAAAACCCAATGGTATAATGGTATAATCCCAAATTAGGATGAAGTGCGCAATAGTGTAATTTAAACGAATGCCACTAAATGAATTTTAATTTTTAAAGGCAGATTTTGACCTCTCAACTCTCAGTCATCATGAGTGCCTACAATGAACTACTGTTGTCCTCGCCTAAAGAAGACTTTCTTAACTTTGTACTAAGCAGGTTTTTAACCACTAGTTGGTAAGTATGCTTTCAGTACACACAAAGGGTCCGTCGACAATATAACAAATCAAACGAGTTCGTTAACCAGTATAATCGGCCTAGTTGTTTCAAGATGGCGTTTGTAAATGTTGTATGATGGATAAAAGTTTGTTTTAGCTATAACCCTTGAAATATTATAATGACGAGAACGAGAAACAAACACTTTTATATGCATTTGTTTTATCCAAAATGTAATGAAAATAATCTTTAGCTCAAACCGTTCCTACGATAATTATTGTGCTTCCTTTGGAGGAGGAAGAAACATTGTTTTATACAAACTACGTGACGAATGAAACATTTCTTAAAATCCGTTGTTTGTATTTTGAGAAAGAAACACTAGAATTTTAAAAAATGTTTTCGTTAATTTGTTAAAAAAATACAGCGGGAACACGATAACGAAATTTTTAAGGACACGCCACACAGATGAACTGAAACAAAAACGAAACTAAATATATTTGTACTGAGGGCGTCCTCTCCTTTTATTTAACACTCCACATAATGGACTTTCATTAAATATTTATGATAACTCTTATCTAAATGATAAGAAAAAGGCTACATAAAGATCTAGGTAGAATGATGTTCTGCGATACTTGTGGATATTTTTATTCCGGTTTGACATAGACAAACTCTATTAAATGAGTCGCGTATGAGTTTATAGATACTGCTTTTGTCTGTTTTTTGTTTGACCGAGCCAAAGTATTCGTACTTTCCAGGTCCTTGATTAACAACAAATATCGGTCAATACAACCGACTCTTTCTTTTTAATTAAGTGTACTGATTAGTATTGTCGTGGAGCGAAGATTTAGTTATTTTTGTATTTATGATTTCTTTAATTAACTGAATATTGTCGTAGTAACAAAAAAAAAAGGAAACGAAATTCAAATGTTTACTTATGTTTTATAATTTAAGATTGAAAGTTTTCGTCAAATAAAAGAATTTAAGAAGATACAAAGTTTTATCTGGATTAAAACCAAAGAGGTTTAAAGACTCGAAATCAAGTCATGGTAGTTGAGCGATAATGATCTAAGTGGACTCATGGTTGCAGAGCGTTAAAGAGCCTAATGGACTCATGGTAGCAGAGCGGTAAAGATCCAAGTGGACTCATGGTAGCAGAGCGGTAAAGATCCAAGTGGACTCATGGTAGCAGAGCGGTAAAGAAAACCGAGGACAACGAATTAAACACGACCCGGAGGCAGAACATCGGAGTGAGAAGACTTTGGGAAACGTTGAGTAGTTTGAGTCTCCCTTTCCTAGGTCATTTGGGTTTATTGGCAATGGGAATGGCTTCTACATGAGTAGGGATGATTAGGAAGGCATTCGGTCCGATTAAGAAAAGGTTGGTTGACAAGGTCAGGGAGGTTTCAGAATTTTTAGAAAAAATGGGGACATAATTTGCGAGGCGAGGCTAAAAAGGAAAGCCAAAGACGAGCGGGACAAATTTAAACTTTATTTGTAAATCACATATATCCAAAGAATTTTAATCAAAATAAAAATTTTCCATTTGGGCCTAATTTTATTCGTAAATTAGAAAAATGTCGACGCTATAAGGCTCGATATTTGTTTACATATGGGCAAAAATTACACGCAATATTTCATTTCATAAAAATATAATTTTTTGTGATCAATCTATCAACTTTTTTTACAAACGGCCACGTAGTGCATTAAAATTTGGGCTTAAGAAAATCCTAATTTTGTCATAGAAACTAATAATAATCGGAGATATAAAAAAGTTAATGTTTGGTGTGCTATGATAGCAAAGAAAATTATAGGACCATACTTTTTAGATACAACTTTAAATAATGAAAGTTATCTAAATTTATTAAATAACTATTTTTGGCCTCAACTAGACATGTTGAATATAGCTCCAATTCGTGCTATTGTACGTTTATTATAATAAGTTATATTTTTTAAATTACTTTTATGTATTTTATGGTGTAAGTAGTATTCTTTTTACTATTAATCACATATTTATGATTGATTTTTATAAAATGTAAGTAAACTTAAATTTTGAAATAGAAGAATTTTGTTATCGAACTTGTCTAATTTTTTCATGATTTAATACAATTTTTTATGTAAGAATAAAATAATTGTAATGATGTTTGTTTTTTTCTTTTAATATAAAAATTGTACATTTTAGATCTTCATTTTAGACAAGACAGAAAAAGTGATAAAGAATAACTTTTTCTTATAAAAAGTCAAAAATAAGTACACTTATGTCTTGGATAAATTATTTAGAGATTTCTACTTTTTGGGTACAGAGTGCATGGTACAACATTTTTTGTACGGTTACTCTTTATTTGAAAACAAGCAAAAATTATTATTAAGAATAACCTTTTTCTCGAAAAATGAAATTTTTTGTCATTTACACGTGTAGGCAACCCCAACTTGGGACAGTAGGGAGGGGGGTAATTTCTGACTTAAATTTTCACTTTTTAAGACATAAATTACCTTAGGATATTAAATAAACAATTTTATAAAGAGTAACATTATTTCGAAAAATCAAAAATAACCCCACTTTACTCCTGATACTATTTTAGAAAATTGTAATTTTTGGGTACAGTGTACATAGTACGAAATTTTTAATATGATAATTCTTCATTTGAAAACAAGCAAAAATTATTATATAAAGAATAACTTTTTCTTGAAAAATGATTTTTTTTGTCATTTACACGTATAGGCAACTCGAACTGGGGACATACTGTATATTTTATTATAATAAATAATATTTAACTGTATACAAAACATGACCTGACACAAGTCACGTCACTTAGTTGAAATGTGACAGTGCTACAGACACCAGAGTAGTATGGGTCTAGTACCAACTTGTCCTGCTCCATAACCTGGAGGGAAGGTGTTGAAACTACTGTTTTCATATGTCATTTTATGACTTGAATGTGTCAATTTAGACCAGTTGTTATACTGTATTCTATAAAATAATTAATATTTTTCTTTGTAATGTGGGATCTTTTTATATCAATATAAGTGTTCTTGTTAAAAGGAATTTTTTTGATTTTCGTATAACTTTAACACTAATTAGTATTATGTATGAATCCCATCAAATATCAGTCAATACAACCAACTCTTTCTTTTAAATAAAGTGTATACTGATTAGCATTATGTTTGATTACCAAAATATATCAGTCAATACAACCAACTCTTTCTTTTTATTTAAGTGTGTACTGATTAGCATTATGTTTGATTACCAAAAAATATCAGTCAATACAACCAACTCTTTCTTCTTAATTAAGTGTGTACTGATTAGCATTATGTTTGATTACCAAAAAATATCAGTCAATAAAACCAACTCTTTCTTTTTAATTAAGTGTGTACTGATTAGCATTATATTTGATCAAAACAAATATCAGTAAATTACTAACTCTTACAATATTCTAATTCAAGTTACTCCCCTGCTCATCTAGAAAACCTGTTGTCCTTAGTTGGCACTGTCCAAAAGCTGACATTGAAAATTAAAATTTTTTTGTGTAAAGGCGTTAGTTTTAATTGTCCTATAGCTATAGAAGATATACAATACGAAATATCAATTAGTATTTTAGCGAATTAGGAAATACTATAAATATTATACTAGGTGTGCAGTGCAGTTGTCTGCTTGCAACATTGTGCTGAGCGTGCATTTTAATCTTAAACAATAAATATTTTTATTTATAAACAGCAGAAATCGGATCAAAAATAGTAATATTTCAAATTTTTAATTAAAAAGCATTTTTTTCCTTTTTTTCTATTTTACCCCCCTCTTAAATGAAAATATGACAAAAGTGAACATAACAACAATAACTGTACTCTTAAAGAGCTTTCTAACGACATGCATCATGAAGGGCAATTTGGACCATTTCAGATTTATCCCTTCCTGGGGTTGGTCGGATAGGTTCAGCTGTTCAGGAGGAGTAAGTGTCCAAACAAATGCAAAGTAGAGTATAAGAGCTTCGCTTCGCTCAGCTCAATTACGAGTAATATAATAATCAGTCAGTCCTTTTGCGCCTTAAAGGATATCTCTAGAAGGTAATGTATATACATCAATTTATGTGCAAGTTTCTTTTTATAGTTCTTCTACCATTATTATCCTTAATTTAATAAAAACCAAAGCTATTAGGTTATATGTAGATTAAAAACATTGTTCTAGAGATTCCTCTTTAACCATTAATAATACTAGCCCATAAAAACAAAGTTTTTTTTTTTTATTTATTTTTTTTTTATGGCAGGGAGTAGGAAGTCATTTATGACCTTACCCACATACGTATTTTACCGTATGTGGCGTGTCGGACTCGCTGGTGTTTGCAATGCAGCCCTACCGACTAAACCCGTCTCCCTTCCCCCAAAGGCGCGTCAGCCAATTATTCATCGGCCATTGGCGCCGGGACAGTATGTCGGTCCTCCACTATTGCTACTCCACTAAGAATGTTTTAGTGTCTGTAGGGGAGGACCCTTTTCCATCACCCCCCTTAGTCCTCCTGGTTCCTTAGCACCTGTCTAAGGGAGGAGGGTTGCAGTCCATCGATGCCGGTGCCGACCTTTGGTTATGCGACCGGCCGAGACCGACGACCACCCCGCGCCCCCCAAGGCTCCCCAGAAACAGACCTCCCCTCAGATGAGCACCGTTCAACCCGGCTCCCCTGCCTCCGTCAAGTTCACCTTCGCTCCCGGCACCCACCCTCAGGGAGGCGTGTCCCCCAAAAAAACCCCAAGAGACAACGAAGTAGCCACGTCCCCGACCGGCAGTCAGCAGATGGACTGCCGGGGGGTGCTACATTGTCGACAAGCACCTGTCAAACGGACGAAGGTTAGCTCTCAGCAAAGACTTCTGCACTGTCCTCACCTCCCTGTGCCCAATATTAGCTACAAGGGAACCCATCTACCCCGTGAGCAAATAATAAGCGAGGGGAAGATGGTAATGAGGACGGTCCTAAACTAGCTGAGACGAGAACATTGAACGACTAATCCTAGTATCACAGATAAACCTAACAAAGTTATTATTAAAAATTCTTTATATTTATGCATTTTGGTTGTGTGATTCAACGGCAAGTATATTATTAATTAATTACTTTGATAGAATGTTTTTTTGTAACGGCACAGAGTCTGTGTGCCAAGTTTCAGCACAATTGGATGACGACAAGATTTTAACGACATACGAGAGGTACGAACAAACAAACAAAATCGAAGTTAATGGAAAGGTTTTTTTTTCTTTGGAAAAACAAAACTAAAATTATTAATAAAACAACAACATAAAATATGATTTTTTAATGCAATACAATTATTTTTAATTGTAAAACTTTACAAAATACTGAGATAAAAATCCTCATACTATTATTACAACATTTTTTTTTGGATAATTTTTAATTTTTTAATTTTTTTGGAGCTTTACAAAATATTTTTTTGTATTCTTCGACACGTAAGAAACAGGTCAATGGTTTAATTACACTTATTTACTTTGATATATTATTTAATATTTCAAAACAATAGAAAAGTTTTAAGGAAATTATCTCTATATAACTTCGTTTAAAATATTCATTGGTAATTTATATTTTCAAATTTTATTATTTTTTAGAAATATATTACAATCAGAAAAAAGTTTTATTTTATTTATGTATAATTTAATCATTTTTTTTGTAATATTAAATGTTGGTTTTGTAATAATATTTTATTTTTTTTGTATTTATATATAAATATTTTACACATAACATAATTTGAAATCATGTTTGTGAAAACAATAAAATATATATTTACTTTAACTACTCACAAATAAATTCATCCCTGATTTATATAATATATGTATTTATTTTTCTTTTAAATTTTAGTTTGGTCATAATCAGTCAAGATTAGTTAATAGAAAAGAAAAATGAAATTCGAAATTTGCCAGCAACTCAAAATTTCTAAATACGCTTGTCAACATTTTACAAAAATCCACCAAGAGATTGATTAACCTGATTCAAGAATCAATAGATGGTCTAGGGAAGATTTTGACTGTAAATCTTAAATAAAGATATTATTCTTAAAAGACCTTATTCGCCAATTAAAATGTGCAAAAAATATAGAAAAGCTTTTATATAATCATTTCTGAGTACTTTTTTGAAAAAAAACATTAATTGTAAGTCTTAAATGTTGTTGATTACATAAATATGGTCTATACCTAAATTCTATGAGGTTTTTTTTTTTTTTTTAATTTTTTGTTATAGTCTAATCATCCAAAGATTTTAAGATACTGCTTCACTAATAAATAAAATTCAATGCCCATGATAATTTCGAATACAAATATTGTGAAAATATTAAAAGAAATAAATGATCATAGTCTCAGGCCAGTAGGTCTCTTATTACTTTTTTTTAAAAAAATAAGAATAAGATATAGCATGTTAACCAATTCTTGATTTTTTTATTTATATGAACAGTAAAAAGAAAAAAACAATAGCAAAATGTTACAAAAAATAAACAGTATTGATGATTAGTTGCTCTAAAAATAATAAATCTTATTTAAAATAATTAATTTTATGACACACATTTTTTAATTTCTATTTTAAAGAACTTATAATGAAAATAACCATTTAACAAAATGTAATAACAATAATAGTAATTTAGGCAGAAAGTCTAGCATTTTAACAATTATTATTAAACCCGCAATACACACATGTATGACTGATTTCTAGTTTGTTTTTCAAATGGAAAGTTTTATAATCGTAACTCACGAAAAATATTTGCAGTATTCATCTAGAACAAAATATCTGATGTCACTATCACGTCACTTTCTTATAAAAATGATACATTTTCTACATAAATTGCAGCTTGTAAGCCTGAATACTTTTATCACTGTTTAAAAAATAAAATAAAATAAAACTACCGTATATATGCTGCATTTTGCTTTTTGCTTCCGAGCTTGCCGAAGGTAACACAAGCTATGTTAATGTTCAGGTAAGAACAACAATTTTTATGCCTCCTTAAAATTCCAGGACAGAAATCCGTTTCAGACATCAGGAAACATTTTAAGCTTCCGTGTCTGTCTGATTTTAATGAAATTGGTATGATAGGTCATAATTAGACCTTTGTTGGTCCCATATAAGTTTCAACCTTCTGCGCCCATTTGTTTTTTTTTTTCCACATGCTCACAAAAATGCATTTATTTACACCTATATCTTCAAAAGTCCTCATCTGATTTTTATAAAATTAGAATGGTTTGTCAAAAGTAGCCCGCAAATAGCCCCAGATTAATTTCAACCATTTGCGGTTGACTGACAATTAAATTCATGTAAAAAATCAAAACTATTTTGATAGATTTAAAAAACGGGGGGAAAGTAAATACATTTGCCAAAAATAGGTTGTAAAAGCATAAAAACATTAAAGTATACGAAATGGGAAGCAAGGAGGATATGTGCCTCACTAATTGGCAGACTATTTTCACCTAAAAATACCAGAACGGGATTTCAGATTATTTTTCGATTCTTAATTTAATTTAAAATATATAACTGTATTGAGAAAAAATTGAATCTTGTATAGTAAAAAGGAATTGTGTGTCGGAGTAACGTTCATGATAAATATTTTGTATAAAAAAAAAAAAAAAAAAAATAGCACGAAGTTAAAGTGTTTCCGTATCGGCTCCAAATCAACTTTAGTAGTGACCGACTATAATTGAAAAACACACGCAAATTTAAAATATTTAAAAATAATATCACGTATAATATTTTAGGGTATTCTGAAAAAAAATCTAGAGCAACTAAACACCATTCAATTTAAAAAAAGAAGACTTTAATGAATATAATATATATATGTGTGTTTGTGTGTGCGTGTGGGTGTGTGTGCTTAAAAGAAAAATAAATTAATATAATTTATAATTATAAATGTTGACGGCAAAGTATCAAATATATTAGAATATAATCAATTTATTTATTTATTTGCTTAATTTTTTCAGTTCATTTCGTTCAATAATACATTAATAAATAATTTAAATGCCAAAGCATGATTATTAATGCTAAACAATATCTATATAATGTCAATAATAGGCCATAATCATATTACCCGTTTTCTTTTTTTCTCGCCTTTTATTTGTTTTATTTTACAAAATAAAAGAAAAATATGCAAAAAATACTAACAAGTCACCAATAAATTTGAGAGACCAATATTTTATTTTTTTTTATTCACACATATATATATATATATATATATATATATATATATATATATATATATATATATATATATATATATATATATATATATCTTTTTTTTTTTTTTTTAAGAAAAAAGACAAAACAGATTATAAAAATTAATTATTAACAATAATAGTATTTAGTAAACTGATTAAGACCAACAATAATAGTCATAGCTAAATAACACAAAGTGACAACCTATGTATATAATTTAATTATAATATATATAAAATTTTACACAACAACAATAAAATATACGTATAATAAAAGAAAAAGTGAACAAATCTTTACGTAAAGGTATAAAATAAAATGTAATAAATATATTAACTGAACAAATAATGTAATCTTCAACAAACAAAAACTTATTAATAATTTAATTTTATCATAAATTTATTTTGTTCTAGAATAATCAACTAGTGGTTCCATGAGGAAAATTTTTCAAACAAACAAAATATAATAATTAATTTTTATACCTTATTTAGATTTTTACTTGGACTTACTCATGCTCAGATAGTAAAGTGTGTTACAGCACCAGAAGAACCAACATTTTTAGGATATTCTAGCTTACAAAATAATATGTGTACCTTAGCAAATTCGGTTCAGAACTACTGAATACATTGACAGTATTTCAAATGTCTATAGAATATATTATTTTTTATTTGTATAACTAGAACTAAAGATTAAATGGTAGAAGAAAAACATTTTTAAAAAATAATTCTTGTACTTTGAATACAAGATCAAATATCATCGTCCAGGTTAAAAAATTAAGGTATTAAAATATATACCTAGTGCTTTAATCTCTTGGTTCTCATATAGAGTGTTTATAAAAAATAATATTTCACCTTAACAACAGTGAAAGTAAACACTTTCTAACCATTAAAAGCAGAGTGCATAAACATATTTCTTTCAGGGCACAACAAACTAAAATATATTATAAAATAAAAGTGGATAATTAATAAATATTATTAAAGGATACGGCTTAAAAAAATGCCATTCCCCCCCCCCCCTCTTCCCTAACAGTTCTCATACATTCAGTCGGCAGAATTTTTCAAATAAGATACAAATATTAGTCATTTTAATAAAAGAACTAAAAAAACAAAAGATAATTTTCTGTTCGTGCTATTAATATTACAGGGACGAATTCGTAATCATTTAGATAAATCTATTAGAAATATCAATGTAAAAAGATGTGATAAGGATTTTATTAAAAACATAAATTAAAAAAATAACGATACAGTAATCAAAAAGTTATTTTTTAACTAGTAATAATTATCTTTTATAACAACATATAATAGAATTTAGAAACATTTTATTTTCAAGGAGGAATAATTTTAAAAGGGAATTATCTTTATAATAAGTATATATTAGGTATATATATAAACAAACATTATATTAAATAACCCTAAGAACCATATACATTTTTTACAATTATTTAAACAGAGCATGTGTGTTTTATTTTCAATATATTGATAGATAGTCAGTTCATGTCCAAAATACAGAAAATATATAATTTATTTTTCCTTATAGCTTTTTGTTTTTTTTGGCACACAAAATATTTAATTGAACGAACACCCAGCATATTCCTTTATTTAATGTGTGATAGCTAAAATAATTAATAGTATGAATACATAGTTATTTCTGCTTCATAATCCTTCAATCAATTATTTTTGGCTACTTGAATCAGTTATCCTAGTGCTAGCTTGAATTAATGTTATATTTCTCCTCGTGCGGGATGCCTTCACTAGCTTACTGTTTTATAATCTCCGCCACAACATTTGCGAGTTGTTATGTTACCTAGTAAGAGAATAGAAAATGGTTTACCTCTGGTCACGAAAATTTGCGTTATATCTAAAACAACAAATCAACGAGGAGCAAATGTACATAATATGTAATAACCTTAAGTGAGTTTTTCTCCAATGTGTGATAGCGAGTCATTATGAAAGAGTTGAAGTTCAATAACCAAACAACGTTGTTACACAAAAAGTCTAGCCCGATCCATTCCTAACGTAAAACTATTTATTTATTTATTTTTATTTTAGACGGGGGACAATTTTTTCTCATAAAACATGCGACTTATTAAAAATCCTTAAACCCCGGTTTTTTGATCTTTGACAAAGAATAGTTAACTATATTTTAGATTTTTTCGTTGATTTGTTAAAAGAAATAGGAAAGATGGTATACGAATAACGCAATTTTTAAGGACACATGGCGCAAAGAGAATTTGGTACAATCAGAAACCATCTGTACTCAGGGCGTTCTCCTCTTACATTTAACACCCTACTTGAATAATTTCTGTTAAAAAAAGTCTACCCCTTACAATTCATAAAATTTTCTTGTAATTAAGTTATTACAAACAATATAAATGCAGTTTCAAATTTTTGTATTGGGTACTTTTGGAGATCAGTTGCGTTACAGACAGACAGACAAGCGTAGGAACATACAAGGGCCCTAGTTTTTGCCTATGGACCCTAAAAAGTTATTGAAATATAAATATATCTTTATATATGCTAAGCTTGATTTGAATAAATATCAGACTGACACAAAATCAGCCACTTTTAAGCTCTCCAATTTTTAGTTTTATTTAGTATTCTTCAAATTTCAAGGATGATTTCTCTCGTCATTCCATAGCGTTTTATTTTTGAAGTGTTTTATCATAATATAGAAGTAGATGCATAAAAGAAAAGATTATTCTGTTGTAATCCTTAAATCATCAACACAGTTATAAGTTATAACAACACAGTTATCATTAAGTGAATATCTAATGTTAAATGCTAGGCCTACATGATAACGGGAAACATAGCCACTAATACCTAGCATGAGCCCCACGTGGAGCGAAGGTGAAGGCTAGTGTTAAATAAATGTATATGAATATCATGATACAAATATTTAAGAAGAGTAAAAATATCGCGTTTCTGTTTCTTGACTTATGTATTGAATAATATAATGTTACTTTAAATTTTGAAATAATATGAAGAGTAACACTACAATAGTTATTGAATGAATTAACTTTTAATGCATTTGAAAATTTGTTAGTGATTCGAACTAAGCAAGTAAAAGTTCTTTGTTTTGTTTTTTTAAAGGTAATTTATTGCTTTATACATTATAAGGGATTTATTAGAACTTGGTGCTCATGTTGCCTCAAGTTGCACGAGCCTTAACAAAAACTTATATGCATAAAGATATTTTTATAGACAACAACTCGCAACTAACCTTTTGACAAAAAAAAAGTTTGCATTAACCTGAGAATAAATGAACAAGTTCTTTTCCTTTTTTATTTTACTGGGTGTCCAATCCCCTGAAATAGCTATTATTAGCACTTAAGATTATTTTTACGTCCATATGTTTTATTAATGAATTATTCATTGTAAATTTTGAAACTGATAGATAAACACTTATCTACATTAGGTGATATACCAAAATTCAAAATCACAATTTATAATAGTTGAATCTACATTTTGAGCACTTAATTGAGTTACTACTACTCAAAATTTGAATTAATAAAATTTTTATCTTTAAAAATACTACTCTATAGGAGTAATTTATAATCTGAATATAAATTATATTAAACGATAAAAAAATATATAATCTTTTGAAGGAGAGAAACATTTAATTTTTTTTCTTTTATTAAGAGGAATTATATTATTTAAAAAATATTTAATAAATTACTAATTACACATATTTGCAAATTTAAATTATATTTAGTGCTCAAAAGAATTATGTTAAGCAAGTAAACACTAATATAAAATTTGAGACAATTTCATTACTGAAGTTTAATGAATGATTAATTTTAAATCGGAAAAAGGACATATTTTCGACTTTGAATTTTGGAAAATCTATTTTTTAAATTTCATTAATAATTAGAATTATAGCATGGTATAATTTACAGCAATATCCATGAATAAATAGTACATTCGTTAATGCATTTTATGCTAATGGTTACATTAAATTGATTGTGACTGGGTTTGAATTAAATGTCTCTATATAATGTTAAATACCGTTAGTGGCGAGTTTAAATAGGATAGGACATCAAATAATTACTTAAAATTGAAAGCAGCAAAATAATTCCATCTAAAATTTATAAGGTTTATTAGATTCATCAACCAAGTCAAGATATGTAAGCGAAACGTCATACCTATTGCTTAATGACAGATTCAACCAAACGTACTTGTTTCTCATCTTTTATTTAGGAATTTAAATGATTGCTCATTTAAAATCCTTGAGTAGAGCTTAAATTAAGTTTTTGAAGTAAGAGAATTCTGTCCAGAATCTGGAACGCACGTGCAAAGCCAAATCATAATAAAGTCCTCAAAGACATTGGTTTTATATATGAGTTAGCAACTTACTTGCAGAGTCAGAACATTATTATTACATTGAAAGTAATAAACAAACACATTGCATAATAAATTATATACAGAGTTAGTACATACAACAGAGCATGCACAAGTCATTCTAGTGTTCTTAAAATAATAAAAATGCCCACTAGATTGACTTAATCTAGTAACTAGATTACGACTTAATCTAGTTATAGATTAAGACTTAATCTAGTAACTAGATTGAGTCTTAATCTAGTTACTAGATTAAGACTAAGTCTAGTTAATAGATTAGATTCAATCAAGTTACAACATTGAATCCTACTCATTTTTAGATCAAGACTCAATCTAATTACTAGATTAAGACTTAATTAGCTCAAACTAGATTAGACTTAGTCTAGACTCGCCTTCAATATTACTTATTAAAAAAAATAAAAATAATAATGAAATAATGTTTTTATCTGCAACATCTAATAATTCTCATCTACTTCAACAAAGGAATAATGGGGGATTATTATTCTTTATTAATTGGTAATCTGTTCTCGTTCTTTTGGACATGCTTCTAAATAATCTTCATGCCTGGTTTATTTTGTTCGGGTGTATTATAATAAAATAATGGACCCATGTTTCACAACGTCATTATGACTAATTCGCCCTTGAGATTAGAGCAATATATTGTTTAAAATTTTAATAAATTTAAAAAGATATATTTAAAACATTTCTACTAAAAACCTCTAGCGTCGAACAGAAAGCTATCAGTAGTCTTGAAGGCTTTATTATCCCTGGAACAAATAAAGTGGTAATTGTACAGTAACTTATATTTATATTATTTACAGTATTCATATAAATATTTTCTATTAATATTTGTAGGGTGGACTTCTTGAAAATTTATAATAACTACCTAATAATAATATTACACAGTAATAATACAATCAGTAGTTATTACAATAAGTTGTTTAATACAATTAGTTATTCTTACTAATGAATTATGGGAATATAATAATTTACCTTCAATTTATATAATGCTTTCTTTGTTACGTTCGTTGTCCTCGGCAGATGAGTCTTGGGACGAAGCTCCTCCGATCTGCATCTCAATTTCAGCTAGCCTATGCTCTACCTCCCACTGCTGTTGACTAAGTTTCAGATTCAGAGCAGAGTTCTCAGCTTCCAGTGTTACCAGTCTTTCACGTAACCATTTGATTTCAGCTTTGCACATATCAATGGTCCCATCTTCTCCGCCTTCTTCAACTGTAACAGAAATATTATAAATCTAAATCAGAAGGAAAAGCATAAACAAAGTTTGTTGTGAACTTTAGTATACATACCTATATATATTTTAAATAAGCCTGACTTTGGTGATCAGTGATGCTACTTTACGACTAAAATAATAAACTACTACGTACTAAAATAAATTTTATTTAAAAAAACAACATTATACTATGTATAGTTTCTAAACTTAATATTAAATTATTTTTAAAAATAATTTGTTCATTATCTTGTAGAAACAAAAAATTGGGAATACACTGCCTTGATCTTTCACATATTGAACATCACATATTAAAAATCAGATAGCTAAATTTATTAGTGTATGGTGAAAAAACAAAACAATTTTTTTTATGGTTAATTCAAACCAGCCTCGACTACTTTTAATTGGAATTAAATTAAAATGAAATACTAATTTAATTTTTTTTTTTTTTTAGGACATTAAAATTATCAGTTTGAAGTTTCATTAACCAAGCTTAATTACAAGCAAACAAATTTTGATCTGGCTAAACTTATACGAATTCATATTCGTATAATTAAAGTGAACTATCGTTTTATTAATATACTTAATTCGACCAAGCAATAATCCCACATGCACATTTTATTATTATTTTCAAGCTAATATTTTATCTACTTAAAAAGAACTAATGGATCTATGAAATGTGCCGTGGTAAATAATAGCCGAATGGAAAAGATAGAGAGTTCTTCTTTAGGTTTATTATTCAGGGTGGTCCAAAAGTCCCCCCCCCCCTCTTAAATTTTGGACGGTTTGAGATAAATTACTGAAACTTGAGGGATCCGTACCATGTACAGGGAAGTTTATGTTCGTGCAATCGCGCACTAGCGGCAACCACACAACTTCAAAATTTCAAATTGGAGTGTATAATTTGATAGCATATTTGAATTCTACGGTGAAAAATAATAAAATGTTACTTGAAACATTTTTTTCTATCTCCAATATTTTGTAAGGGGGGAAAAGATATCAAAATAATCCTTCCACCCTTCCGAAAATAGTAAAAAAATAACACATATCGTTATAAAATCTAAACTGTTAGAAATAAACTAGGGGGATCTCTACCATGTAATGGGAAGTTTGTATTCATCCACTTGTGTACTAGAGGCAACCCCCCATTTTGCCCCCAAGCGCTGAAATCTATCAATTTTATACTTCTGCCATATATAAGGGGCAAAATATTGGAGATAAAGAAAAGTTAGAAATAAAATATTTTTGTCACCGTAGAATCCAAATTTGCTATCAAAAATACACACTCCAATTTGAAATTTTGAAGTTGAGTGGCCTGGAACAATGTGGGTGGTTGCCCCTGGTGCGCGATTGCATAAAAACAAACTTCCCTTTACATGGTACGGATCCCCTAAGTTTCATTAATTTATCTCAAACCGTCCAAAAGTTAAGAGGGGGGGGGGGGGGGGAGACTTTTGGACCACCCTGCATATTTGAATATTCGTTAAACATGTATAATTGCGCTTTTTCCAATGGCAAAAATAGGAAATACACGTACATAATACACAAATTGCAATATTTAAAATTTTGTGTACAATTAAATTTAATAATGATAGTTTTTATCTAGATTATATAAATTTAGATTCTTTTACGTCATACATTACGAAAACTAAAACTGACCTTAACTTTTTTCCTGACTGTACGTCGAGTGCGGTGCATGTCCGACTTTATAGGCGAAAACAAGTTTAGCAAAACTAGCTAAACGAAATTCTATTATTTACATAGGTGCAATGATGTACTCTAGCTTCGTTTCATCGAAAAATATTGACTAGAACCATAGTAAATATTTAAAATATATAAAGTTTCAAGCAAATGGAATGCAATGTCAGTTTCGGTATGAAACCCATTAACAAAATAGAAAACTTAATGTTTACTGGGTTAAAGGATAAATTAAGCATAGAAGAAAAAATAGGCGTAGTGTATGAGGTACCATGTCTAGAATGTCCTGCAACATATATTGGAGAAACTAGACAAACTTAGAAAAATAGAATGCAACAGCATGAAGCCACAGTTAGGTTAAATGACAACAAAACAGCCCTCGCAGAACACTCAATTGAAACTGGACATAATTTTGATTTTGATAACACAAAAATTTTGATTAATGAAACAAATAATAAAAAACGATTAACGCTAGAAGCCATGCATATTTCAAAACAAGTAAATAGCATTAACTACAAGAAAGATTGTAGAGATATGAACAGAGTATATGCAGGGATTTTGTAAATAAAAGCATCATTACTTAAACACTTTATATAAAATCAATAGTAGAAATCAATGAAGGTTTGTTATAGTGCAATACAAGAAGTTACCATTGTTATTGATTCTGGGTTTTTGAAAATTGTTCTTTGTTTGGATGTAATGAGATTAGAGCTGTGATAAATTGTTAAAAGTTTTTAATTTTTTCCTTGTTTTATTGGTTTTTTAAATTGTTAAGGTTATTGTTATGGTTATTGTTATTGAATATTAAAAAATAATTGTTATTTATTTAATATGGAAGACACAATTGAAATATTTGAAGGATTATGTAGATATGAATGTAAGTAACATAAGTACAGCATGGTTGTGCAGAGTCTTTAGGTTTATTAAGTTTACATTTAAACCATGTTTAAATATTGTGTTTGTAGGTTGGAGTAGAAGTGGGTTGCCTTTGTATAAATGACGAGAGTAGCTGTATAGGCACTTTTTATATTTGACAATTTTTTCATATGAAAAAAGGATTTTTTTAGCTAAGGAAATAGGTAAGATTGTTATTTTTCCAAAAGGGTTTTATTAGAATATCAGTAATAATCCTAAATAATAGTGGTAAAGACTATTACAGAGATAATTTTATGTTGATTTTGTTTGGAATTAATGTTGTAGATGCTTGATAATGACTTAAGTTTGGAAGTCGAAATATAGCAGCACAATGAGATAGGAGAGTTTTATTAATACCTACATCCCTTATGACCCACAACAAACTACAAAGTAACTTTTGAGGGATCACCTTTCATCTTATAAAGTTTTGTGTTTTTAAAACACGCCTTGAAGATTTGTGTAACAATTTCATAATCTAACCAAGTTTTTCAGATTTCTAGGTAGTCTAAAAGTTGGTTAAGAATGTATTGCAATATTGTTTGTGAGATACTAAACAAGTGAAGTTAAATAAAAGTATGTAATGTAATCAAATAATATTTACTAGGTGTTTATGCCACTTTGTCCCATTAAGAGATTTTTAAATGAATATTCCCAGCCTTGACCAAGATATAGGTTTTTTGGGGGGATTTTTGGTACTAATTTATAAGAAAGTTTATTCTTTCAATACAACTGCCCTCTTACTTAGAAACCAGTAAACAGAAAATTGAAGCACCAGTTCATAAACAAACACACAAGAAGACTTCAAATTTTTATTCTGGTACATTGATCTTCCGGGCTGGAGTCACCTTTACTGACATAATTTTTAGGTGAAGACATGTTCTGAAATAAAAGAAATCCAATGTTTTGCTCTTACAACTGAAAGTATTTTGAGTAAGGGAGCTAAAAATTGAGCACGAACTGCAGATGTAAGCTACAGACTGCATCAACAGTATTCATTGTTCTTCCAATGTATGAGCTTCCATGATAATTGTCACCTACTAAGATCCTTTTTGCAGTGGGAGTGAAACGTTAGAGGTGGGATTGAAAATGAGGTCTACACAGAAAGACCTAGATGATTAACTTTTCCTTAAAAACAAAATGGACATCCAAAATGGAATATCCACCTTCAGGGATGCCATGTTTTCACTTCTCGCATGTTTTTCTCTTTGTACTCGCATTTAATACAAATATTGAGGCTATTATAGTAAAATGAGGATAGACCATCTCAAGCAAATGAAAAGCCGAATTAACATGCGTTCTAGTGAGAGCCATGCAAAAAAAAAAACCAATAATAAAATAATTAAAAAAAACTGTTTATGGCGATGAACAAAAGATGAATAATATTAAATAACTACAGGGAGGTAAAGTTGATGAGTTTCAACATCATCAGTCAAGTGAAATGAATGCAATACAATCATCTAAACCAAGGCGATTTGTGGACTCAAAACGTGTATTAGAACAACTTACCAGGAGGTTTATTGGCTTCAACTAGCTGAGCTTGATGATGTTGGTGATGCCTGGTTCTATGATGATCCTCATCGGATGACTGGGCCGTACTTGACATTACTGACAGAGCTGACCCTCCGGTTCGGTTTAGGCTCCTACAGTTTAAGAGCGTAACAGTGTATTACTTCCAAACGAATATGAATGGTTTAATTTATTCGGAAAGGAAAATGTTTATTTTTCTAATAAGGAAGATATTTTAATACAAAGAAAAATTAATAATTTCTCTAGATTGGCCACACCAGTCTTTGGAAAAAATAATTTATCCAACCTTTACAAGCTGAATGAATTATCCCATAATTTAAAATGGGCAACTAAAGTATACTTGATCAAACATTGTTTTTGTAGTTAGTAAAAAATTATTATTCTTGGAGAGTCTGGTGAAATTCAATGACAAAAAATTTTGAAGATAATTCTTATTCTTTATTCTGCATAAATAACAAAAAAATTAAGGAAACATCAAAAAGAAGTCAAATGTTTCTGACCTGGAAACAGGGCTAAGTGTAGGACTAATGATGGCGGAATTTGTAGTGCAAGGAGGTCCAAGGGAAGAGGTGCCTCTAAACGGCGGTTCCAAAGGACTAGGCCAAGTCTCCTCAATGGGAACCTGGCCGTTCTTCTTGATCTCCATTAAGCCTGGTGACGAGTGACTTCGTCCCATTGCAACTACGAACAATTCATTTTCCCACATGCAATCTGAATGTTATTATACAATTGTAGAGAACTCACAAAAGGGTTTCAATGTATCGATAAAAAGAAAAATATATATATATATATATGTATCCCGTTATAGCTTATAATTTGATGGTATAACCCCATTTAATTGAATTTATTTGCAAATGTAGGAGTTATTCGATTCAATAGCATTCTAATTGGATACAGATTATAGGTTTTTGACAAAGAATAATGGTTTCTTACAAATTTGTATTAGTTTTTTGAAAGCCCTTTCCTAAATCCTGAAATCATTATTATATAAGATCATCCAACCAAACCTTTAGGTCTTTATTGAATTTTCTTGACATCGACTTGAGATATAGGTCATTTAAGACGTGACTCCCTGCAAATATTATCCCACGTTTTACGGAAGGGAACAGTCCAGTCTTCTGCAACTTGCTTTCTAAGAGATTGCAAACATACTTACAAATATTGAAATAGTGTACGAGTATATCCCCTATAAGTGTTTTTCGTTTGTTTACATTTATAATTTTGTTGCTTCCAATAAATTAAATAGTGAAACTTACTTCTAGTAAATAAAACTCAATATGTTTTAGAGCTTAAGTTAAGGTTATACACTTTAGATCCTAAGGCATTTAAACATTTTTTACCAACTCATCTAGAAATAACTGCTTTACACTTAACTTTGTCTTCATCTAAGTTAATTTGAATTAGATTTTAATGTTAGTGTTTAAGTTTAGTGTAGTGTCCTAAAATTTATAATGTTAGTTTTTATAAAAAGCTAGAAATACCTCCTCAAGATACGTTGTTCTGCTTGCTCCACTAATTTTTGACTTACTATTAAAAGGGAGGCAATTAGTTAAAACATCTTACTTAGTGGCCACTTATTTAAACTAGTTTTTTGGGAGAAATGTTAATACATATTATAATAATTATAATTTTAAACAACAATTATAAAAGTAAATCATCCCATACTTTCCCTAATAATAGATAATATTAATCTAAACAGAATGACAAGTACGGCCCAGTCTTTTAAAAAGGAAGTACCCTTAAAATAATCAGTGAAACATTGAGATTTTCTTAAGATTTCTACGACCTTTTAACATTGTAGGAATCTTAAACAGAGCTAGATACATTTTTGTTGTTACTGATAGTTAGTTAAAAAAACAAAAAAAAAAAAAAAACAAGAACAAATTAATAAATAATAATCTACAAGCTTTTTACTATTTTTAATTGTATTTTTTAAGTTTTGCAAGCAAGCATTATTTTTTAAATCAAAAGCTATTTATTCTAGTAACTCTATTTATTTATAAATAGTTATTGAAAATATATTTTATTATATTTTCTAAACGTGGTTTCCTTACAAAATTCTATATTCATGTTTTATTTATGTTTATTTCTAGAATAATAATATATGTTTATATATTTTCTCCAAATGTCTATTTATTTTTAAAATATTTAGAGCTTTTTCCCACTTCATTAGGGTTTTTAATTTTTATTCAAACCAATAATAATTGTATCGTGAAGTACAAAATTTCAACTTTCATAAAAATATTTTTTTAGATTATATACTACTTAGGGGAAAGTAGAGCAAAACCGGGTTAGTGGGTCAAACCGGGTACCTAAATGTTTCCTAAACTAGTGCTGCCATCTATCCAGTGATGCCGTCAACTCAGTCCTGAATGCCTCTCAGTTGGTTTGTGATAGTTAATTAAAGACGAAACATATTCGGTTTTACGTAACACTTATTTAAACTTTTTTTTGTTATACAAGACTTTGTATGTGTTGTTAGCAGAAGATCCCTTAAATTTAATACGTGGTAAGTAAACCCCTTTATTATGGAGTTTAGTTAGAATTATTAGACGCCAGTGGGAGATTTTTGCCATTTCCTGTTGATAAGTGGCAGACATGAGTTTTTGAAAACACCCCTTGGGGCAAAACCGGGTAGTACCCAATATTACCCCTACATTATATTTGTATGGTGAATAAAGGCTGTTTTGTTTATTACAATCCTAAACAGTTTTTGTAATAATCAATAAATGATATCGTTCATCAAATAAGTATTCTGTTTTGTTTTTCTTTGTTTTTTTTTTAGTTTTTCAATGCTTCAGTTTTATTTCAGGTTCAAAATGCCATGCAATTATAGGCGAAAAACTTCAGGACAAAGTTGGAGAGAAGAAGATATGGCAAAGGCGATCAGCGATGTTTTGGATAGGTCTAAGGGATAGATGAAAACCTCCAAAATGCACAATGTTCCCAAATCAACATTGGAGGATAGGGTGAAAAAAGCTCGCCAATACCGAAAAATACCTTATCTCCGAACAAAGCTGCTAAAAAATAATTGGGGCGATTTGATATCGTTTTTTCAACTGATCAGGCGAAGGAGTTGAAGGATGATTACGTGCTGCAGAGAGGAAAGAGTGTTTGGCCTTACCCTGAAAAATTTGCGAGAACTTGCCTTCCAATTAGCAGACAAACATGCAGGGCCGGTGCAAGAGGTTTTGGCGCCCTAGGCAAAACTATTATAAGGCGCCCCCCATCATTTTAAGCCAACGCCGATCAGTCGATTCAGCCACTCACTTATAGGAAATATAAGAACAAAACAAATAGAACCCAAATTATCCAAAATCTATTATTTAATCACTGCTACAATGTAAATAACTTGCTAACGCCTGTTCAGTTAAAATAGTTGCCAGTCCTATTAATCTCTCTTCTGTCATACGTGATCCTAGCCCAAAGAGGGTTCCAGGCTCCCTCCCCCCCCCCCCCCCCCCCCCCGGCAAATTTTAGGAAACTAGGTTCAAAATGGTGAATTTATGGACTTTTTTAGAGCTTATTCAGCTGAAAAAAGCAATCACCTAAAAGTTTGATTAAAATTGTTTATGCAGAATTTTATAACATTTTATTAACTAAATCGGTTTTTAGACTAAACAAATATTTCTTTTTATCTTTAACTCTTAATAAGCTATTAATTCTTCCTGATTCATTATGAAATACCTTCACAAAGTCCTATACAGCAACTGAACTAGGGTATACACACTCAACTGAGTATAAAAATAAACAACCATTTAAGTATGCAAATAAACAAACACAAAATAGTTTCATGTTTGTATCCCACATAAACATAAAAGTGGGAATCCTAGTTTTAAATGTTAATAGCAACTTGACTATTGCTCCATAAACAATAATCATTTATTAGCAAAATAATTACATTATTAGTTTTAAATGGGTATGAAAAATAATAAAACATAAGAAATGTTCAACCTTTTCAATTGATATTTTTTGTTGTTTTATTTGGAGGGGCGTATAAACGGAGAGTACATTTATTAATAAATAATTTAATAGACATGATATTAGCTTCTATTTCCATAGCTGCTATAGAGGACGATGGATACACTCCAAGGATGTACCTCAGAGCAAAGTTCTGAATTTTGGATATCTTACTGATATGACATGCTGAAGCTCCTCCCCATATTTCACAAAGGTGGCAGAGCTTGCTTCTGATGAACCCCAGATAAAATGCTCTCAATGATTGAATATCTGCTCCCCACTTGGACCCAGAAATACGTTTAAGTAAGTTAAGCCTACCTTGTATGTCACGAACTATACTTTCTACATGTTGACGCCACAGAAGCTTTCTGTCTAGTGTTAGACCTAATAGTTTTGGGAAGGGGTTGTATTTAATAGGTGTTGAGTCTAGCTTAAGCATGGTATGAGATGGGATGCTGTGATTTCTGCTGAAAATAGTCCACTCCGTTTTAAGTTTTGATATACGGAGATTCCACTGATTACACAAATTTTTTATACCCTCAAGTGCTGTCTCTATAGTGGCTATTGCATGATTTAAATCTTTATGATTAACATATATAGTTATATCATCAGCGTATATACAACATTGCACACTCCTAGGCAAACAGTCACATAGGTCGCTCAGCATAATATTAAAAAGTGCGGGACTTAATATTCCCCCTTGCGGCGTCCCATTTGTGATATTTCCGTTTATACGCCAACTACCGGACCTTACCTTCAAGCCATCCTTGTAGCAGAATAAAAGCTACCATAGACTCCAATTCACATTCATTAGGACGAACTGTCTTCTTCTTAAAGAATCAATCTAAAATATCTTTTGAAATTCATCCGATCCCTCAGATCCATCCAATTCCTCCGTGGGAATGGACAGCTCCTATAATCAGGACTGAATTACCTAACAGCACTTCTAAATCCTCATCTCTTCCGTCAGAACTCAAACAAACAAGTCTCCACCTAATCAATTCATTATATAGGGACTACATCTTAATTTATACTGATGGGTCTCTTTTAGAAGGCTCTGCAGCTGGAGTGGGAGTTTTTATTCCAACCCTACAAGTAAAGATTTGCCTTCCTTCAACCCCATCCTCATCAACAGATGCTGAACTAATGGCAATAATGGCTGCTGTTATACATGTCCAGAACATGCAGGGACAATTTTGCATCCTCACGGATTCAAAATGTGCCTTAGAGTTATTAAAGAAATATTAACCTCACGCTTTCTCACACCGGACATTCCTTATACATACCATTTTAAAGCAAGCTAAAGGAATTATAAAATTTCAGTGGATTCCTTCTCATTGCGGTCTCACTGGTAACGAAGTAGCTGATTTCCTTGCTAAACAGGCTCTTCCCATGAAACCTCTCCCGCATGATAAATATTCCCTCTCTTACATTGCAAGTAAAATAGGGCTCTGGTGTGCAGAGAAAGGGATTAACGACTGGGCTAATGGATCCACTGCAAGAGCATTCCATTCCATTCAACATCAGCCAACAGACTTAAATGTTTATAAAGAATGCCCAAGAAGAGTACAATCGTTTATATCTGCTGTAAAGATTGGCCATCTTCCTACCAGAGTACTTCTCCATAAGATAGGCTTAAGCCCCTCTGCATATTGCCGTTACTGCACTGTTAACATACCAGAAACCATAACTCATATATTCTCCTGTCCAACATTTAACCATCCTCAGATAACTTTGGAGTTTACAAATATCATTACAATTTTAAATAATACAAAAAGCTGGTCTACATATCAACAATACTTCACTTTCTTTATCAATGGCTATCGGGGTAATGTCCCTGGATGCTGAATATATATATATAAAAAAAAAAAAAAAAAAAAAAAAAAAAAAAAAAAAAAAAAAAAATTTGGAGGGGGATTTCCCTCTTCGCCCCCATGGATCCACCCCTGAGATCTCTCCTAATTTAAGGTATTCATCTATTTTTCTTCATAAAATATTGACTTCTTGGTGGGCTAGTATTTTGCGGTGCCCCTCAGGCCCTAGCGCCCTAGGCGGTCGCCTAGTTCGCCTATACGGTCGCGCCGGCCCTGCAAAAATGGTATTAACCTTACATTTAATAAAGAAACATAATGAGCTGAAAAGGATTGGTTATATAATTTTTTGGCCAAGAAACAGGGAAATCTCTATAAAAAGTCCAGAACCGACTTCATCGGCTCGGACGAAGGGATTCATCCGAACAGAAATTCAGAATTTTTATGATCTTCTTCAAACTGTTTACGAGAAACACATATTACCACCAAACGACTTATATGAAACAGGCATAATAACTGTCCCCAGTAAGCCCTCAAGACTTTTATGAGGGAAGAAACAAATTGGTACACTTTAATAGGGAGAAAGATGGACACTGGTCACAGTAGAAAAATGCCTGAATGCCGCGGGCAATATTATGCCTCCCGTGTTTATTTTTCCTCGGAAGTCGAACCCCATGTTGATGGATGATGCACCACCAGGGGCACATGATTATTTCCATAAATCAGGGTGGATAAATAAACACAGTTTTCTTTATTGGTTTGAAAAATATTCTAATCCGACACATCAAGGGACGGTGGTATTAATTCTAGATGGTCATGATTCTTACACCAAAAACCTTAAGTTGATCTTATGTGCAAGAAAAATTATGTTATTATTCTTTGTGTCCCCCCAATCTGCACGCATAGGTTGCAACCACTGGATGTTGCTTTTATGGTTCCTCTCTCCACTTACTACGAATAAGAGGTTAGAAATTGGATGGTCTCCCACCCTGAAAGGCAGGTAACTATTTATCAAGTCACTAAACTCTTTGTCAACGCTTTTGCCAGAGCAGCTGGAATTGGGAACAGCTATAAATGGCTTTGAGAGCACTGGAATTCTTCTTTTAATAGGAATATCATGCCAGACTACTTGTTGATTTGTTGTCTGGCTTGTATGTCTGTTGTTTGTTTTGTTTGCCCCAGCTGAAACAACTGACAGAACCATAGAACCTGATACAGACCCACAAGAAGATGCTTCACCGGAAACAGTCTCACTCTTAACACCACTAAAAAAAAAGACTTCTTATCAGCCTTCAATTTCCTTTATAGTTCCCAGTTCATCAAATCTTCCATCTTGTTCCAACATCAACATCAGATTGCATATTGTGGTGCCATCCTCGGCGTTTTGAATATCTCCAGCAATGATGCAACCCCCACCCACGAAGAAAAGAGAATTGAGAAGAAGCGAGGTACCAGAAAGAGAGATAAAACAGAGATTCTTAAAGGAACCACTTATAAACAGAAATTGAACTAGAAGAGGCTGCAAAGAAAAAGAAAAATAAGGTAACAAATAAACTTTTTGTTGCATTTGAAGCTACAGCTACAAGAAGAAACAGAAGAATAAATGGAAGCAAGTGAAGGTTTCTACGTCTGAAGATGAAAGTGATTCCACTGAAGTCTGCCTATTTTGTAATGAACTGCATGATGACTGAGTTTCTGGAGAAGTTGTAACGAGTGCAACCAATGGGCACATGAGCAATGTAGCGCTTATGAGGGAGAGGCGGAGAGGGATAATTTGTTTGTGACTTCTGTGATAATGTAACTTCAGACTAATATTTTAACATTATTTATTTTTATAAATAATAAATAAATCAACCTAAATTGGTCATAGCAGTTGAAAATTATTGATTTTCTTAAGTACCCGGTTTTGCCCTACCATTCATCGAAATTCTGATTTTGACTAAATCCACGAAATTAATTCTCAAGACTGTGTTAGTAAATTATATTGGCAAAATAGGTTAATTTCTTTTAGTCAAAATGTGTTGAAAGAAAATAGTAAATGATTGTTTTTTCGTTGCCCAGGACTTCATAAATGAGGAAAACAGTTATGGTACCTAGTTTTGCCCTACTTTCCACTAAGCATCTCCGACAGTAGTCATCATAACAAGCTCCGACAGTCGTCATCATTATAAGCAACTCTGACAGTAGTCATCATAACAGTCTAAATTTTGCAGAGAACAAAGAGTCTCAAATGATTTCCTAAGGATATGATTGTTTAAGGACCCGTAATAGCTCGTCGTAGAAATTAACAGAATTTAGAAAGTGCTAATCATCAATGATTTCAGTGAAGGTGACACAAAACATTACGAGAGAGCGTACAGCAAACGCACTATCACTACATGAATGTTAGATATACTTGCTTCATTTGATAGGTACTAAAGATTATTTGAGTTATTGGGAGGAATTATATACTTATTAGCCGAGCTGACCTCAAGAAATATTCTAAAAACGCTTCTTAAGGAGAGCATATATGTTTCTAAAAGTATAGAATTTCAGAAAGTTTATTACATAAGACAAACCTTTTATAATATGGACAAACAAGAGGACTGAATATAAAGTTGTCTGCAACAACACACCATAGCCTTTAAAGAACCTCTTTTCATTCGCATTTATTATTATCGTCAATGATTGAATTTTATCATTTGTGATTAATTTCGAAATTTTATTATAATAATCTATTTAGCTCTATTTAGCTTGGACGTCAAAACTAAACTACGTTATAAAAGATAAATGTATAAAACACGATTCAAACGTTTTGATTAGCATTCAAAACCACTAGTTGAGATATACTTTTGCATTCCCTACATTAGGATAGAAAACTTAGAAATATTTAAAATGTATTAGTGTAAAAATAAAACAAATCTTTGGTACCTTTAAAAGAGTTAGCATAAATAGTATCACTATTATAATATGTGTAATAAGTTCGTTTAGTGTAGTATATAACACTATTGCATAAATTTGACTTGTGTGATTTCATTTAATGCTGATGTAAAGCCGAAATATGCTCTTCTTTGTTCAACAACTAATTTGATATTATACAGACACGAAAAAAAAGAAACATATGTTCATGCATTCCAGGTTTATTCAGGTCTGTAGTTCTTTCCGCACTGTTTATCATGTAATTTTAATTCTTGTGTCAGTTACTAGTTGGTCGTAGTTTGTGGTAGTAGAATCTGACTTTTCACTTTGAATTCTAGAAGAGTATTTATAGTCCCTCTAAATTCTAAATGTTACCATGACAAGTCAAACTGACTTTATGAGCACGCGTGAAAATACTTCTAGTTCTAAGTGCAAAACGCAGTCACCAATAACCTCGGTTTAAGAATTTGATGAGGTTACCGGTCAACTTCTATTTTCATCCAACTTTATTTCCCCTCCTTAATAGAAGCCCATTCATGAAAGTGCTTTAAAAGTATTAGGACAAACTTTAAAGTTCACATTTTAAAATTCAAAAATTCTATGTAATGTCGAGCAAACTAGGTGAATAGAACGAAAGTGTTGGAACTATAAGAATTTATAAACATTGTTAATCATAGATATGATATGGGTGAGAAAAGTGCTGAAAAAATATTATTAAAACAATATTAAGATTCAAAGGCTGATAAAATCAATTTCTGGTTGTTTCTGGAATTGAAATTAGTTTTATGATTCATAATAAACCTGAGGTAGTAGCCCTTGGTTTGGTTTAATTATTCTTTCATTTAGATTATTATTTCCGAAGGAGAACTAAGAATTAAAAAGAAACAACTACGGCTTTTTGGACATAAAAAAATCAATTTACTCAGCCACAATACATAGCTCTGTCATTCGCAGTTTGCAGTGCAAAATACTTATAATAACTATAATACCTTTTATGAGAGGAGCTCTCTTGTATTTTTCAAGTCTCTTGACAGCGATGGCTTCTAATCGTACCCTGGCTGTGGGGTATTCTTTGAGTACGTCCCACATGTCTTTCTTCGAAAGGACAAACAGGTCGCTATAACCGACAGATTTGACGCTTGCCGTCCGTCTATTACCTGCAAAAAAAAAATCATATGATGATCTGTTATTCCATTGATCATATACTGAGGAGACTGGGTTTGAGATTATGTAAATTATTATATGATTCGAACTCATTGCAGAGATCATACTCAAGAGCTCGGGATGTATTACTAGTAAGTGCTCACCTCAGATTAAGTAGTATCAGATTAGTAGATGCTCACCTCATTAGATTCATTTTGAATTAGGGTGGCAGAAGCATACTTTTTAGCATTTGCTCAGAAATATAACAAAGCATTGGTAAAAGTCATGAACATCTTAAATGCTTCTTAAAAGATTAAGAAGAGGAAACATTTCAAGGTTACAGATCTTCAAAGCAGTACTATTTATATAATAATTAATTGACTAGATTTGTAGTAACAAACAATAAGTTAGTAGCTGAAATCATACATTGATATAACAGTCGGAGCGGATCCAGAATCAATATCTATTTCATTAATATGTCTTGAAATATATCATTTAAATTCTAAGATGCTCTGAAATATGTGTGCTCAGCAAACAGGGATCAATAACATTTTAGTTCGGTAGTCGCATTTTGGAATGTCTTCATACTTATAAACTATAAATTTTGAAAAATAAATAAAATCCTAGTGTATTTACCTAAGTTTTTACCAGCAGTTCCCATATTAAGAATGCTTATTTCACCGAAATATGATCCCGCTTTTAGGGTAGCTAAAACAGTCTTTCCGTTGTCGGTAACTACTTGTAGTTTACCTCTGTTAACAATATACATTTCTTTTCCAACCTCTCCTGAAAACAATAGCATCATTAAGGTATCAAAATTACCAAGTTTAAATTAAATAATGAAACGGAAAAGATTTATAATATCATAAATCATACATAACCATTTAAACATTTATAATTTTACTTTCTTTGCGTATCTAATCTACCAAAGGGACGTAAATTGACCATTCATACGCTTCTATAGATTATGAGTGTGGAACATGAGTTAAAATCCAAAACCTAGAATATTGATTTGCTTGGGTTTTGGTCCAGGTGAGGGATGAGGTGAACTGTTTGGGCACTTTTGGTACTGACCAATCATTATATTGCTTTTAGAAAAATGTGAAAAAAAAAAATTACCAATGAAAGTTTAAAACGATATGACCCTAGTTACACTAAAAGAGTTATACTTAAACCCAAAGAGCCAAATGATGTCTAGATATTTCTTATTAATTGCATTAAAAGAAAAAGAGCTGAGAGATGATTAGTTATATTTAAAATAAATGAGTCTCGCGCTGTCCAGTAATACTTAAATAGAAGGAGCCACGTGATGTTTAGTTATTCTTATTAATTGTATTTAAAGAAAAAAAGCTGAGATATAATTAGTTATATTTAAAATGAATGAGTCTCACTCTGTCCAGTTATAGTTAAACAGATGGAGCCACGTGATGTCTAGTTAATTCATATTAATTGTATTGAAAGAAAAAGAGCTGAGAGATGATTAGTTATATTTAAAATAAATGAGTCTCGCGCTGGCCAATTATACTTCATATAGATAAAATAGATATAATATACTGTTTAAATATAAAGTTTAAGGCCGACAGATTTAGTGCCAAGGAGAGCTCAGTGGTAGAGCATCTGCTTCATGCACTGGAGGTCACTGGTTCAATTCTAGGTTTTAATTCATCAATTTTGATCGTTATAAATCATCACTCGTGCAAAAAAAAACTTAGCCGACCACATATTCTTAAAAAGCACCAAAAGAATTACTTATGCGCAAAATTCTAGCTTGATGTTAGTCAGACACTTTTTTGCAAGCTATCTGCTGGACTATTAGTCAAAGGTGCTTGGAATCCTGATATGTTTGGAATGAATTTGTGATGGTAATTTACCAATGCGAGGAAACGCCGAACCTCCTGTACCCTGTTCAGGTTGCTTGAAATCTTGAATTGCTTTGATTCTATCTGATAATGGCTTTAAACCTTCCGATGATATCTCATGTCCAAGGAAACCAATAGAAGTTTATACAAAGGTACATTTAGATGTGTTTAAAGCGATGCCGCATTCCGAGAGTCGTTAAAAAACTTGTCTGACATGGCTGATAATAATAATATGTTCTTCTTCAGAAGAAGAGGCAATAAGAACGTCATCTATGTAAACATAAAAACAATCTAAACCTCGCAACATATTGTTTATGAACCGTTGAAACGTCTGGTCAGCGTTGCGAAGACTAAACGACATTCGGACAAACTCAAAAAGTCCATACAGTTTGATGACAGCTGTTTTTGGAATATCATCGGGTTCAACTGGAATTTGGGGATAAGCCTTTGTCAGATCTAATGATGAAAATATTTTCTTACCCTCAAGACCATGAGTTAAGTCGTGAATATGAGACAATGGGTATAGATCTGGAATTGTGACTGCATTAAGCACCCTATAATCACCACAGGGACGCAAGGTATTGTTCTTTTTAGGCACCATATGTAATGCATTAGCCCAATTACTGCTTGGTGGACGGTAGATACCTTGAGCGACCATGGACTCAAATTCGTCTTTAGCGTCTTTCAGTTTCTTCGGACTAAGTCTACGAGCCTTTGCGTAAGCTGGTTGACCTGAAGTGATTCTACGGAGAGTAGTTGAATGCTTAATTTTGGTGGGAAGAAAATCTTTCAAGATTTATAGAAAAGATGTTCGAAGTAATTGATATTATAATAGTTTCTTCCTGCACAGCTTTTATCACAACTGCTTTGTCGTTGGATATTGACACTGGAGTTCAGGTGTTTGTCAAACCATCTCTTAATTGCTAGATATAGGAGCGTCTATGGAGTTCATCTTAAAGGAATAACAAAAATCGTCTCTCCACGTAAATTTAAACTGGTTTATTTATCAAAGCAGCTTTCAGCCTTCATAAGGCTATCATCAGTGCCGATTGAGAAAGAAAAGAGTTACATGAAAAAGTTAGAAAAAGATTATTGAGAGGTGAGCCTATACCATGTCGGAGATCGAAATGACACTAGGAATCTCTTAATTGCTTTCCTCTTAGGTCAATGATAATGTAATGTTGTGTGAGGAATCTGCACCAAGAATCGGTTTAAGGTTGACCATAACACGATGTTCCCCATAAGTCCGTCCGAATTCCAGTTCCATTGGCTGCAAATATTCTGAAGGATGGATTGACCACCTTCTAAGAAGACGGTTGGCTGGTAATACTGAAAGATCAGCGCCCTTATCGATTAAATATTTCTAGCCCATACTCTTGTCGGTCCCCAAAGGCGGCTCGATTTATGTTCACCCTGCTGCACCGCCGCCAGTGCAGGGCTTGTTAGTTTTTTTCTTCTTTGTTCTTATTGGCCATTGTACACGGTTTTCAGCTTTTGCGAGCATCTTTTCCATATTCTTGATGGTACCAGCATATATTTGACTCGACATTGGTACTTTTCCTTGAAGCTGATCTTCTTCGGGAGTTATATCCATAGCGATAGCTAGAACTATTACGAAATCTTGGTTTATAACGGCCACGCACAATTACCGCAAGTTTATTGACTTTTTTAGTTAATGCGGATACTTCCGATTGCATTGATTTTGGATCTCTTGATGTTGAAGGAGCATTGTTGATAGTGCACACCTGACTACTAGTAACTTCTGTTATTTTGCCTGCGAGTAAAGCAATTTTTGAGAGGACGGTCTCATCATCACTAACAAAAAGAATCGCTTGTGTTTGAGCTTTGTAACCAGAGTGAACGCAAAAATTTTTCAGTTACATTAGAACCAGCCAGCTCCTGCATACGTCTTAGTAGTAGGCTTGGTAATCATCGCCAAGTTCTATGCTTGTCAACATTTGGCGAATCTTTCTTTCTTCAGAATTGGTTAATGAATTGACAATGCACTCTTCTAGTGCTTCTTATGCTCCATCTCGTGGAGGGGAGGCTACAATGTCCTAAACATGGTCTTAACGTTCCATTTCTAAAGCTCCTACGATATGGTGGAATTTAGTTTCATCTTCTTTAATGCCTGCAATTTTGAACTGTTATTCTATTTGTATAAACCAAAGGTGGGGCTTTGTTTTCCAAAAGGGTGGGATTTTGATGGATACTAGATTTACATAGGGTTGGTTCGTCTCAACAGTTAATTGAATGATTTAAGAGAAACTTGAAGAGGTATCGCTGGGATTAACAGAGTTTCGTTGAGGTAGCATTTTCAGATTTTTTTATATATTTTATTTTTTTAAATGTCAATATTTTTATAAGGTAATAAATATATAATTTACAAATAAATGCAAGTATTTCCACGCCTACACTAATCCAACTATATTTATTAATGTAACAAAATAAACGTGTATATAATTCATCAGCCATTTGACAATACATTATGACAAATGGGTGCATCCGCCACATACTTTTCTTCTAATTATTAAATTTAAGCACGTTGCCCTATGCTTAACGGCTAGTTTTTAATAAAAGATCTGGCTTCAGAATATCTGTTCTAAATTTAATTACACAGGAGAGTGACATCTTATTGTTAAAAATGAATTTTGGGTAGGATCCGGATGACAGATAACTGACAGGACTCAAACCTTTTAATATCCTAACATACATAAAGTGTCACTAAAAGGAGCAAAGAAGATATTTTTAAAAGGGGATAAACAGAATAAAGGATTCTCTCACCCCATATGTCTGCTGGTAACCACCCCTTAGCAAACTTCGCAATGGATTTAGCTACAGATCTTGATATCCTATTTATCTTTTTTCTTGCTTAAAGTATTTTCTCGTAAAGTGCACGATACCATTTAATTGCGCAAGGGGCATGTTTGAGTACTGTTCTACTCTCTATATTCTTATCACTACAGCTTTATATGCAACTCTTTCCATTTAAAGTTTATTGAACTTATTCTAAATAAAGAGCATGAACGCTTAGTTATTAAATAATGGCCTACCTTTACGACAAATATAATCACCCGGAGAAAATAGGACTGGTCGTAGTCTAAGAACAAGTTCGCAGAGAAACCCAGCTTCGGTGTTCTGAAATATTTCAACTCTTCTTAGTGTATCCAAGTGGACATTAATAGCAATCTCTGCTTTTAATTTATCTAAAAACACGAGAAAAACATACATGATTTTTCTTCAGAATGGAAGTATTGTAGAAAAGACACAATGTTCAAAATCTAGACAGGAATTTAACATTATAATATTATAAATAAAGAAATAACCTGGGAGGCAGCTGACGGCTTTATCCTCGTCAGAACATTTCTGAGTAAGCCATAGATAATCAAACCATTTAATGACTTTTACTTGAAGGCAAGAAGGTACACGACGAATCCTCATATATGTTTTTACTCCATCTAGTTTAGCTAAAAGTTAGAAAAACAATGAGTATTAGACAGATGCATTAAAATAAACCAAAATTATTTGCAAGATCATGAAAATAATTGCAAGAACAAAGTAGAAATACTTAAAACTTTTTTTAAAAAATACAAATAATACATGAGTAGTATTAATTATAAATAGATTATTCGTTATCTAAAGGGAAAAAGTTTTTATACGTATAAAAGCTAAGTATGTATATGAAACTAAATGTTATTGGAAAAGGAATCTTATAAAACTGTTAAGATTATGGAGATAGTAACATCTAAAGCTCATTGAAACCCCAAAATTCTTGTCAATCTTATTAAAAAGAAACACTCTGGAACCTGAAAGACACGTTTAATTATTTTATTCCCCATAAATACAATAATAATGATTTACCTTGGAATTCTTTTCTAGCTGCGGATACGCTGGTCACAATGTTGGCGACATGTCCAAGAACAGTTCCGAAAAGCATTAAACCAAAGAGTAGCTGAAGAATGACGAATACATATTCACCTTTACTTCTAGGTTTCGGCAAATCACCTATTGTTGTAAGGGCAAGTGTGCACCAATAGTAGCTTTGCAGATACTGTTTAACCACGTCTGCCGTTTCTCCGTCATCAAACATCCAATTTTTGCTTCCAAAACCGTTATTCTTATACACTATTCTATAGAGACATGCGTTCCAGTGGAAAATGACTAGGAGGTAGTGGATTAGCGAGGTTGATCGGAAGAGGTTAGGGTAGTTGGTGTGCCTTTCCGTTCTGTCCATAAAGGCCCAGAACCTGTATATCTTGACTAATCTAAATGAACGAAGCATCGAATTAAAACCGATAGATAGGTAAAGGAAGTCCAAAGGAAGAAGGCAAAGGCAGTCGATGTAAAATACAGTAGAGTTCATATAATGTGTGCGAAGTTTAACCGAATCTGTTTGAAGAACACCGTCTTCTAGGTAACCCGTTCTGAAGTGAAATAGTATGTCTATCAGGTACAACAAATCCGCAAAATAGTCCAAGCAAAACCAAACTAGTATAGAGTTACCTGAAACAAAATGTATTTGATTTAATTAGTAATAAATAATAGTGCTTGAACTAATGCATTCTCTTCATATTTAATACTTTTTTATGTGCACATAATTTTTACATTTTTGTTTTGTGGGCTGCTAGGTTACAGTTATTTTTTTGGTCTGGGCGGAAAAGGTTGCAGAAAGCCTATTTAGCCAAGAGCTTTCCTACTGGGATCCTGACAGTCATGTGAAGAGAGATGGAAAAACCTTTACCTTTAGCCAGTGATTAAGCCTCGTACAGGGTAAACCCTTAGCTTATTAGAATGTTTCTACTGTGCCTGGTTATATAGGTGCAAAACCGCTACTAATGGTTTACACAGTGCATGTAGGATGTCACTATTGCATCAATACGTCATCAGTAAGTTTTTTAAAGGCCCTTAGTCCCTCGAAGCTAACGTATTTTTTAAGAACAATTAGCTTAAGCAATAATTGTTTAGCATCGAATTTTGTTTGTCGAACTGCGCAGTTGAATAATTAAAAGCCATTGCGTTACATATGAATTCAGTAAAAGTACAGGATTAAGAAGCTTATATTATTTTCCTACAATCATATAGCAATATATTATTTAATACTTTAAAAAAAAGAAAAAAAGTAAAACGTTTATGTAAACGGATTTACTGAATTATTGTTCAAACCAACAATGACAACTCAATTTAATACTAACGGTTAATTTCTTGGAAGGCAAATCGGTAGATGATAACCCAGAAATTATATAGGAAGGCTACAGACACAACCATAGACCAGTAATAACAAAGGCGTCCCGCCGGGTCGAAAACAAAGGAAAAACGCTGTTTCTTGGGAGCCTTATTAGATTTAGAGCCTTGGAGATCCAGGTCTGAGGCGGATATGACACCTCGTACACCGGCCACGTTACCCGCGGCTACAGAATCTCTCCACCGACTCAAATACCTCTGAAACACAACACATTATTTTATATACTTTATATTATTTTATGTATTTGCTTCATCCGTGAAAAATTTTTCACTAAAGCCATTTTCTAGGATTATGTATTTTAAAAAAGATTAGTATTGGAGAATCTGATTTGATTACTCTTGTTTTTTTCATTGGTTTTCATCTTGTAAATCCGGGCTTTCATCAACAGAAAAGATAATCTCTATGTATGTTATTATTATATTATATTTCGAAAATATTTCGTTATCAGCTGAATATTACTAGAATTTAACTTATATTATATTTTTAATTGTTTACTACGCTTAAGAAAATAAATAATATATTATAGATTCATCTTTGTCTTCCCAATTAAACCGGCAATAGATGATTTAAAGATTAGGACTTCCCTCAACGGTTCACTCGGAAATTCATTTTATTTATAGATATTCTGTACCTAATTATAAGTATTAATCAGAATAGATAAAAGTATAATGTACTTAAAATAAATTCAGCTGATATTTTAATAAGGTTAAATGTAAAGGATCAAAGTTAGATATATTTTAATTGGTTTTGTAGCCCTAGATCTAAGTCTCTGGTTAAAATGCATGTTGAAAAATCAAGATGTTTCCAATATAATCATAATAGTATTTCAAAATGGCCTATTGTAAATCTTAATGGGTAATAGAAATACACTAGAAATAGACTCTCAATAATTCGAAGTTAGAGGGACCTCTAAAAAACTTCGAATTATCAAGAGTTCGAATTATCAAGTGGTGGGATGAGAGAAACGTATAAGGGGCAAGAAAAAATGTCATCATGTATATTTTAACCAAATAAAAAACAATGTATGTGAGAACAAAATACAGTTAGTACAAACAATAATAAAAAATAAAAAAAACACAATGCTTCCGTTACCTTCGGTAAGCTCGGAAGCAACAAGGAGGAAAATGTATCTTTCTTTTGAGAAAAAAAAATCGGTTATTACTTTTTGCTTTAAGGAACTCAAGCGGATTTGGTCAATAGTTTCTTCAAGTGTGAATAATGCTTCAAACACTTCCTCTTTAACTCAGAGTGTGAAAACCTGACTTTTTAAAACAGTTTAAAATTGTAGAAGAAGTGACAGTTCTCCAAGCTTTGTCTGTCATAATCATGGCAGTCAACATGGTGATGTTAACAGTCTGCTGATAAAAAGATTTAAAATTTTGAATTATGCCTTGGTCAGGTGGTTGTAATTTTGAAGTGTGTTTGGGGGTAAAAAATTACGGTAGGAAGTAGGCAATGATTTTATGCCCTTCAAACATCTGGGTTTTGCAGCCTTCCCAATGACAAGAGGAGTAAGTTTTGCTGAGCCGTCCATGTATACAGCAAGCAAAACAGTCAATCTCTCCTCTTATCTTAGTTCTTCAAAATGGTGGAGACTCAGCTCAACGGGATAATGAAGCTCCGTGATAAGAAACGTCCGTCTTCCTATCACCTCTCTCGACGGCCTCAATGGCACGAATTTTCTCATATAATACTGAAAAACACTGTACTAAGGAAGGAGGAGGAGGAGAAGTTTCCAATCGTAACATGTTCACATGTGTCTCTCTGGGAAGGAAGTTCGAATTGTTGAGAGTTGGGGAGACGAACTTCGAATTGCAGCGTGTCGATGTCTCCACTTTTTTCAGAATTTTACTTTGAATTACTGAGTGTACCAAATTGCATTGTTTTTCTTCGGACCGAGCATTTGCTTCGAACTATTGAGAGGTTCGTATTAATGAATGTTTGAATTATCGATAGTCGACTGTATTGACAGACATCATTTTTGCTGATACATTTATGCTTGATATTAGTGAATAGACAAGGAATAATAGGAACTGGATTAGTACCTCAAAATTTTCATCCAAGTCTAATTTTATACAAGTGGAAGAAATAGTAGTTCCTATTCTTTGTATAAGGTAGCTAAACCCAGTAACAAAATCAAGAAAACATTTTTTCCTTTTTCCTATTATTAATTGTCTTATTCAAGAACCCTGTCAGAGTACCAAATTAATTTTCACCTAGCTAACAAAGTTAGCTCCAAGTGCTAACAAAGTTTATAGTTAGTAAGTAAAATGATAATAATGATTTTATAATTATAAAAATATTCTAAGTAATTATACTACCTCCCGTATTTATAACTTCAAATAAATTAATATACCTCACACTACACCTTTTATAAGAGGGCTCTCTCCGTCCAAGTCCTTACCCGTTTAATATATTCTTGCCAAAATATAATATACAGTGTATCCCAAAATAGAGTATCCAGGAGCAAAAATTTTCTTATTTTCCAGATTTTGAAAAAAGTAATTTATTATATAAACTCGTGCTTGTTCTTAACCCTTTAAAAATGGTATTGCTTATCTTGATTTTTTTTAGGTTGTTCAGTTTCTTTAATAAATTACCCAGAGTAAACCTTTATTTTTGATGGTATCGAAAGAAGTGGTTCAAAATTGGAAAAAAATCTATGATACAACACTTACCGTATAGGTACTATTATAATTTATAATATATAAGTAGTCGGATCTGCGCTTACCGTCTAGAAGTTGGCGCTGTGTGTGAAAAATAATTAAAACAATATAATTATATATTTTTATTGTTATATAATTTCGTATTTTAGTACAAGTAGGTATATAATTGTTCATGCTTATTTTTAAACATTTTAATTAAAATAAATATAATGACCAGATGTTTTTTTATGTTTTTCATTATAAATGAATTTAACCATTAATTTTTAGATTTATCTACTTTGCAGAGTTAATATTTAGATAATGCATTTTGTTTAACAGTATAATATATTTTTAATTAAAAAAGAATTTAACCATTCATTTTTATATTTCCTACATATTTAATTTGCAGTAATTATTTAGAAAATGCATTTTGTTTAACAGTATATTTTTAATTAAAAATATTATTGCACCAGAAATGAAATCTTTACACATAATACTGTTGACGGTAAAAGTGGTGAATGTCCTAGTTTGTTAGTTCACCACTAGAATGCGTTTGAAGTTTTGTTCCTAAATGAATTCGCTTAGCGCATGGTACAAACTACAAAACTTCAAACTGCTCTCCGGAAAAATGATCAAAGATGGCGGCCATATGTTGAAGTGATAGTACCTTTAATTTTCTTCTATAGCTACCATAAGTATATGTACCAAATTTCAGATCTCTAGATCCACTTGAAACTGACATAAGAGAATGTGAATAAATCCAAGATGGCGTCTACAATTCAATATGGTGGCCATATATCAAAATCAAAATTTTCTTTCTTTAGGTTCTTTCTTAACTTTCTTTAGCTAGTTTAATATATAATAATTTATTGATCAAATTGATTTAATATCTAGATGTCACACATAATATATAGAAGCAACTTAAAAATTTGAATGGGATATAATGGCCTTAAGACAGTGTAGGCGAATTCCTTTAACCTCTTGGACAAACTAGTTCCTTTTCTGCTAATATTATTATACATATAATATAATATATTTTATGATATCGATTGAATTGTCCAAACTTTGAATTCAAGTTTTCATCATGTTCATTCTATTTTAGAAGTTTGTTCTGAAAGTACAATATAGTATTTTTAGAAAGCACTCTACTTCGTATTAAATGCATTATTAACTAGTTTTAGAACTTTTTTATTTTGAAATATTGATGTATACAGACTCCAAAAAACACATTTTCTTGATTTCTCCCCTCGTAGAACTTTTTATATAAATAATACATTTTTTAAAAATAGTTACTTTTATTTGTGTTGGTAAAACTAATAAAAAAACATTCTGAATATTATATTAGCAATACTATATAAAGTAAATAGAACAAAGAGCTAAATTGACCTCTTTCTGGCTCAGACCTGGTTACGAGGGAGAGGATGAGGCGTGAATGGCATGAAAACCAACTTTGCCCCCAGGCGTTGAAATCCCTATAAAATTATTGCAATTGCGCGAAAATTCAAGTATACCGTGGCCAAAATAGTGTCTCTTAGAGTCGGTAGGTAGTAGTCTTTAGTCTGTAAGTGGTCTGTGCTGACGCTTGGAACGCTAAACTACTGACCTAACCATAATTTTTTAACCAATTTTTAAATGTGTTCAAAAATAAATTGATTATATTAGATAATATTGATATTGCTCATGCGTTATATTGGCTGAGTAAATTTAACGAAATCTCGGTTGAAACAACTAAATTCGTTCTCTAGGTATATGAAAATTAGGTTTTATTCAATTTATTATACAGGTTATCGTAATAATGAAAATTCATAAAACCACTGTCAAAACATCTTAATTTATTCCTGTAATTATATGCTTCTATACTTACCTGGGTAAAATATATTTTACCAGTTCCTTCTACAAGCACTGCTGTTTATTTTATTCCCTTTATGTTTTTCACATTTCGAATTTTCTAAAACATTATATAAGTAGTATTTCTAGTTCACTAATTATTCAACAAGGTTGTTAATTTAACGATAACTGGATACTATCATTGTTAAAATAGTAAAACTTATTCAAAAGAATAAAACACGATATGAATAAGTATTACATATATTATTTAAATTAGTAGAAATCTAGGATTTAATTTTTATTAGATTGTGTTTAATGAGATTTTAGCGACTTCTTTACTAATATTTACATTTACTGAAAGAAACTCAAAGAAAAATATGATTCATATATTATTTAATTAATATTGTCAAGTTTCGGCGACAAGTGGATAGACTATAGGCGGCTCCACAATCTCGACGACACGTTTGCTGAGCTTCTCGGCCAATATCCACGAGAACGAGAAGTACCCTTCGCAATCTCGCCCTTGCGGATTCCCAGTCTCCAGACCTCGTCGAAGTATAATTTTCTTCTGCTTACTGTACCATTGCTCGTTAAAATTATGAGCTTACACTTACATGTAGTAAAAATGTTAAAAATAAAACCTCGAAAAAAGGTGGCTGATGACCACTATTAGTTCAAAACTTCCACCTCCCGGTCGTTGCCCTAGTTCATCATACTATAATAATAATAATACAACATTTAATGACAATAAGAAAATGATTAGGTACATAAACTCATAAACCAAATAAAAAACACTTCTGACCGTTACGGGAGCAAACTAGCAAACGTACAACTGAAGGCGAATAGCAAGAATGTGGATGGTTCTACACATAAAGCCAAGACACCTTGACTTGAGACCCTTGACTCGTGTTTGAAATACCAATACTGAAGGGAGAACCGAATACCTGAACATAGCCGAACATACCTTCCACACTCTCCGTGTGGATAGTCGGCCAGTGATGGCCGAAAATCGTTTAGTATCGTCGAGAGCGTGGAATCGCCTCAATAAGATAGAGATTGTAAAACCTCGAATACTTAAATTGTTAAAATCAGTCCATTATGGACTTGATGAAGTCCAAATGACACTTCGGTTTGACAGTAAGCCGCAGGATGTTAGTTTTATCTGTAATTCAATTAATATATATGCAAAATAAGTAAATTTCGAAAAATCGCAAGTTACATTTTGAAACCTTCGATTAAAAAAGGTTTGCTTTCCTAAAGTCGAGTCTTTATTACATGTTTGTGAACTTTACAAACGGATAGAACACGTTAAATGAAACAAATCTAAAATTATATGTCGTCATAAGACACAATACTTCGTCACAGGCATCAGCTGTACACACCTACATAAATATATTATATAGTTATTATTCATTCCGGAGAATATATCAGATATAGGGGCGTCATTCTTATTCTATTAAAGAAAATGTCAAATAGTTACAAATGCTCTACCCACAACCTGGATCATCTGGATGACATCAATTCGAGCTATTTATTTCTATCTGAGTAAAACTTTTATACAGCAGACATCTTTCTGATAAGAAAAGTATTTTTAAAACAGTGTAACTGAATTATATTTTTAACCTGCTTTATTTAACCATTTTGCAGTCTGTTTAAATTAAAATCGCCTTTATTTGTCAATATGATAACTGTATATTGAATCGATTATGATACCTGTTGAGGTGTTTTTTTGGATACTCCAAGCTTGGAGGACACGATTTCCAGTAGGCTGTGTTTGGATATAGATTTGAAGGTTTTGGGCTTGAGGCTCTCTGTGCTGGACTTGGGGCCGCCGAGCGAGCTGCAGGAATCCAGACGTGTTTTCGATGTGTTGAGACGATCGTCTTTCATACGACCAGACAAGCTCAACCCTCCTACAAATAAACACGAAAAAACAGAACAAATACTTTTAGAAGCATTTCAATGATATATTTTTGTTACATTGCAACAATAATATAAAATTCTGTATGAACTGCCCATTGATTTAAGATTTAATTTCTATTATTAACTCCATTTATATATTGTAAAACAAACAGAAGTGAATATAAAGATCTTCAAAAAAGAAATAAGGGGTTCACACAAAATCAAAGTTGATAAGCTCTTTTAAATAATTATATTTAACATACAACTCAAAAATAATTATTAATTCAACTTTCTCATATACCTATGAAGCATATTATGAAGAAATATTATTATTTTGCCATAAAAATTTACTCGTTTTGAAGTCCTCTAAATAAAAAATACACTGCCAATTGTGTGGCACATAGCTTCCTCGCATCCTATCATGTACTTTATTGTTGTACTAGCCGAATTGGCACGCTTCGCGTGCCTTATTCGTCTAGAAGTTGGCGCTAGGTGTAAAAAATAATTAAAACAATATAAGTAATATATCTTTTTTATTAAATAATTTTGTATTTTAGTGCAATTAGTTTATATTATTTTTTATTGCTTATTTTTAAACATTTTATCTCAAATTAAATATATGACCTGCTTTTTTTTATATAAAATATATTTTTCATTATAAATGAATTTAACCATAAGTTTTTATATTTCCTACATATTTACTTGGCACTAACTATGTGGATAATGTATTTTGTTTAACAGTGTAATTTTTTTTTATTTAATAATATTATTGCATCAGAAATGAAATCTTAACTCATAAAACTGTTGTTGGTAAAAGTTTTGTATATCTTAGTTTGTTATCTTGTAATTTTATACATATATCTATATTTCATTAATTTATATTTTTATTTTTCTATACACTTTATTCTTTTATTGCCGCGCCGTATCAAAAACTGTCAAAATGTGTCAAAAATAAACAAAACAATGCACCCCCCCACAAAGACAAACCCAAGCCTTTCTCAAAGTCTTCTCTCATTGGTTGGTCATATTATGTCAAATTAAACACCAGAAAACTGATGTAGAAAGCTTGTCGCCAAGAGTAACGGCTACAATTGGACTAACTCAACCAAAAATTCACGGAACTAAAAAAAAAATCAAAACAAATCAAATGCGCAGCAGTCTATCGAATAAAAAATCCTTACTCTGCTGAGCAGCAGCAGTGGTTTATTCATTCATCGAATATTATCAAAATTGGTATTGTTGTAAAGGTCTCGATAAGAGCAGTAAAAAATTATTAATTAGTTTTCCATTTAAATTATAATCTAAAAAACCAATTCGGAAAAACAGATAAATTAACGGTTTTTTATGCTTTACACCCCTTAAAATGTAAAATTTTGAAAAAGTGTACATAACAACAATGAAAGTACTTTTCAAGCACTGTAAAATTATATATAATATGATATATTTCGAGCATTTCGATCATTGTACCCATGTACCTCATATAGGTACCAACATTATATTAAAACAAATTAAATTCACTGAATGGTATAAAGCTGGTACTTCTTTAGATTGTTACTCCCCTATGTTGTTTAAGAATATAAATGAGTTTGAGTAAATAACTATAAAGAAAAAATGATGTTTAGTACAATGTACTTTTGGACAAAGGAATATCACACTTCTTTTTTTACAAGGGAGTAACAGTCTAAAGAAGAACATCCCGTACACCTTCTTTAGATGGTTACTCCCCTCTATTTTTTTATAAGGGGAGTAACAATCTAAAGAAGTGCCATAAAGCTTACTAAATAAAATCATTACTAATAACACATTGTTTCACAACATAAAATCTCAAGTTAAAATAACACATTAGGTACCGTATGTACCAAAAGTACACATGTGTACAAATATGTTCAAGTATTAATTTTTTTCCGAGTTCCTAATATTAAATAAGGCATGCATACAAATTTTAAATCAAATCGAATCAATATTTCTCATATTTTTAATTTTTTATTAATTTCCCTATTTTTGGGCCCAGATTTTGAGCCGGAAAATTTGGGCAAAAAAAGTTGTCGACAACCCCATACAAACTATACGTTTTTTTAAAGCCCCCGTCGAGTAGATTACGAATATGCCGTCAGTTTACCATTTAGCACTTTTAAAGCCCAAAAAATGGCCAATAGAAAACCCCAAAAATTGCCAAATATGAACTTTGAGTGGCTTTTTCTCGGAAACTAAGAGTCTTGGAAAAAAAAGTCCAAGAGCACTTTCGTCTTGTATTTTTCATTTTTATAAGCGTGACAAATTTCATGAAGATTGTACAAACTTTATTTTTTACCAAAAAATCGTCAAGCCACACCCCTGTGATTTTTTTACCCGAAAAAGTCAAAATGAAGATAACAAAATAAATGAGGTATATTCGTAAACGTCTCGAAAAGGAGAGTAAAAAATAATAACAATGTTTTAAATTTCAACCAAAACCTAAGGAACCATTGTCAAAAAACAGCTATATAAGGACTTTTTTCAATTTTACCCCCCTAAAAAGTAAAAATATCACAATACACTACATAACTACATTAAAAGGCCTATTCAAGAGTTTTTCAACGATATACATGAAAGTAGGTTTTGTGTTTAAAAGCATATTTGTACCCGTGTACCCATAGGTACCAAAAATATATTTAAAAATCAAACCATGTATAAGATCATAATTTAGGCTAATGAATTCTAATAAATGTAAAAATAAAATTTAAAAAAATTATTTCACCTTCTTAACCTGAACCAAAAGTACAAATCGGTACAAATGTACCCGTACAAAAATTTTTAAAAATAAATAAATACCACAACATTAAAATATTAATCAAGGCCTTTAAAATGATATACGACACATAAAAATATACACGTGTTTTAAAAATCCAATATGGCGGCTATAATTCAATATGGCGGCTATATATCGAAATCAAAACACCCGCACTTTTCTAGTATTGGTACACTCTACCTATGTACCAAATTTCAAATCTCTAGGTCAATGGGAAGTAGGAGAATTACTGATGAAAAAATCCAAGATGGCGGCTATAATTCAAAATGGCGGCTATATATCGAAATCAAAACACCTGAACTTTTCTATTTATGGTACACTCTACCTATGTACCAAATTTCAAATCTCTAGGTCAATGGGAAGTAGGAGAATTACTGATGAAAAAATCCAAGATGGCGGCTATAATTCAATATGGCGGACACATATCGAAATCAAAATGGCCGCACTTTCCTATTTATGGTACACTCTATCTATGTACTAAATTTAAAATTTCTAGGTCAATGGGAAGTAGGAGAATTTTTGATGATCAGTCACTGTCACTCTTAGTTTTATATATATAGATTAACATTAAAGTTTTATTACTTTATTCTTATATTGTTTATTGTGTAAGAACAATTAACATTTTTTAGCGATCTTTAACACTTTATAGGGGTGTCGCAGTAGGTTTTACTAAAAAATTGTATTTGAAAAAATGTTCGTCTCATTGAATAGATAAGTTTGATTTTTTTCCTGACCAAAAATTCCAATTTTAAATTTGAAGGTCACGTTTACGCGAGCGTTGCCCATGAACGCTTGAACGGATAACGTTGTCCAACGAACTCGACCTGAGCATTGGTAAAATAAACATGTCTACCAAATTTCATCAAAATCGGGCAACATTTACTCAAGTTTTCGTCGCACGTTTCACGATTCGCGGACACACAGACCCGACAGTCAGACAGACAGACAGACAGACACGGAACCTAAAACGTTCCCTGATGTCTGAAACGGATTTCTGTTTTGGAATTTTTAAAATCGGAGGCATAAAACTTTTTTGTCTCAAAAGTGAACACAATGCTTTCGTTACCTTCGGTAAGCTCGGAAGCAATAATGTTTTTAAAAATGTCTCTCTGTTAAATCAATGTCTGATAAGTAATTTAAGGTACATGTTAAGAAAAGTTGTACCCTGTTACGAGTGGAAATTATGTCCGCTCGTGCTTTTATTTTATCGTATTTATTATTAGAATGCTATTTATATATTTAATGTAGGTTATAGTTACTAAGATGCTTATTGTTATGGAAATTTGTATTGCGGGAGATAAAGATGAGGGAAAGCCAGACCCAGCTCAGATCTTTAGGTTTTGATCTTAACTCTTGGTTTAGATCTTAGGTTAAAATCTTTAACTCTTGACCCAAAACAGTGACCAGGTTCAACCTAGATAGAAGGTCTGCTGGTCAATGTTGTGGTTAAGGGTCGAATTGATTGAGAGCCTGTCCTTCAGTTGGCGTCTGCGCTTAAACGAGGCAAGTCATCGAGTGATAGTGGTGTGTGACCAGGATAGCGACGCCAGGTCGGATTAGGGTCCGAGTCACAAATAAGTTCCGCTCCTGTTGTGATAAGTGCGGTTCACTCTGCCAGGGCAGGATCTATCTCCGTGACTCAGGACCCACTAGTCGGCTCAGATAGAGGGTAAGGTGTGCCAGTGGTCAACCCCGTTCCAGCCATCGAGGGCCATCTTCGAGGGATGAGATCCCCGCCGCTCAGCCCGTCACCACCTCCCAGCTGGATACCGCTACGACACTGCACCTCCTTCGCCAACGTTTTACATTCAGGGGATCCTCGTTGTAAGGCTTGATTATTATTTATATTAGGAATTAGTTTTAATTTTTCTATTATTTTATTTATTTATTCTATTTCTTGTCCCGTCCCATGGTTTCCCCACTAACACGTTAACAACCCCTTTAGCTATATAAAGTAACTTTAACCCGCTAACCCTAACCCGTATTTATTTATTATTTAGAATTTTGGGTAAATTACCTACTTATAAGTACCTGCCTGTATACAATATATGTTACTTAATTAAATGGCAAAATTGGAATATGAGTTTAAACACTAAATGTGGGGGCGCTCTCACCCTAAATCTTTTTTCAAATATCGTGAAAAAATATATTTTCTGTATTCAAACATTTTAATATTGTAGTCCAGTTAATATTTTCAATATATTTGGCAATATCTGATAATCTTATTTTTGAGATATTGAATAAAAGTAGTCACATTTAGTTTTATCTTTGGGAAATCCCAGTGAGGGCATATAATTTTTAAAAAGCATTTGAATAAAGTTTTTAATAGTAAATTAATTGCATAAGATATTTTGGATTTAAATTTAGAATCACTAGTTTACATGAGAATGTTCTGACGATTTTTTTCTTCACATGCACAGATTTAATAAACTAAGTACAAATATTCAACAATAAAGGAAAGTCTTTTCTTTAGCCGTTTTTAAAATTTTCGCAAGTGATATTATATTTTATAAACAACTTAATTCGGTTTAAAAGAGTAAATAATTTAAGATAACATAACATAATTGATACAGATGATTTACATTTTTTTTTCTTTTTAAGAAATAACAACAGAGAAAGTAATACTAATTATTTCTATTATTAATGTCCTAAATCAATAAGATACAATTCTTTGTATTCAATTATTGTTTGTACTATGATTTATTTTTTAGCGGCGCAAATAAAGTTTACTCAGGTGCTACTGCAATGATAATGATAATATTAATATTATTATCATTAAAATATTATATACCAATAAAATATTATTTATATGGGAATATTAAAATAGTGATAGACAACAAAGTTCTATTTACTTCTTTCTTAATAAGATACATTGTATATATATATATATATATAATTCTATTGTAAACATATATAATATAATTAAACTTTTGATTACAGAACAATAGTAATAGAATAATAGAAGAGGAGTAATTGCTTGTTGAATAATGGTGTCAAATGCAATCTCCACTTGATCAGAGCGTAACATATTCAAACATCAGGCGGAGCCACAACAAGGCAAAACTCCCAAACCATTCCTAGCCATTGTTTAAACTTTAAATAACTCCTCCACTCTTTACTTCTCTAACAGATAAAATGGAGTTTTAATTGTTCGAAATATAAAAAAATTGCGTCTCAAGCATGAAGTGTCCTTGATTGTAGTTTACAGATTAAAAATATTCAAAATTCATTTTAGAAAAAATGTATTCTTATGTAAAAATTGTTTGTTTAAGATGTTAACGCTAAATTGTAAACACTTTGTAATGCAAGGCACAAACTTGTTTAATTTTGGTTGTTATGAGGTATGTTAATATTGAATTTAAATAACAATAGTAATGAATAAAGATTTACTTAAATAAATATTTAATTAAAATTCAATCTCAGGTAATTCTATTGATACAACAACATTTATACACATTCTAAAAATAGTATAATTTATATTTTTGCAGTTGCTACATTATTGTCTTTCTAATTCAGATTTTCTCCCTATTCTAGCGTTATATATATATATATATATATATATATATATATATATATATATATATATATATATATATATATATATAATTATATTTTATGCATATGTATACACACTCCCGCTCAAAATGAACGCACACTCCTTGATTTATTATTACATAATATTTTGCATATCAATAATCCTATCAAGTGGTTTTTGAGAATTCAAAAGTAAGTTTTCGTGTATTTAGATTAACAGAAATTAAAATGTTGTAATGTAAATTTGCATTAGAGGATTATATTTCAAAAACAAACCAAACAAAGAAGAATACATATTATAACCTTCTAAAAGGACAACTTTCTCAGTTTAAAGAAACTAATCTAGGCTATATTTATTTAAAACAGTATCAGGTATGCCTGCCTTGCCCATATTCAGTCACTGTATAACCATATTCAGTCACTGTATGACCATATTCAGTCACTGTATGACCATATTCAGTCACTGTATGACCATATTCATCCACTTTCTCATTTTAGAACTGGTGCTGTATGTTTTCTTGTAGGATATTCGCCCATTCCTCTATAACGGATATTTCAAGCTGGCGGAGGTACTCAGGAGGAGACTTACATGTCCCATCATATCTCAAGCATGCTCGATAAATTTAAGTCTGGACTCCGTTTAAATCCAGTAAAGACCAGTCCGTCGTTTAAAGTTTGATTTCATCAGGTTAGGCTTTAAGCACTCTCTCACAATGCGGGTGTGCATTGGCACATAACATTTCGCCGATAAAAGGAGCGAACGGCTTTACATCTTCTAGAAGGATGTCTAACATATAGCATTCACCACGTAAAGTCACCTTTAGGATGCTAACTAACTCTGAGCGGGCCTCATAAGAACTGCCTTCCCAGAACTTTTTTGTTGGGATAAAAAGGCGATAGAAATTCTCAAAAAACCCTCTCTCAGACGCTTCTGCACACCTTTTGATGACTATCTGGAGCATGCAAACTCACTCATCATACATCAACAGAAATGAGAGCTCCCTTCCATTCCTCGACCTTGATGTGATCACCTGCAGACTGAAGTCGGACTCTCAGATGATACCTCCTTAAATTCCCTTTGAGTTCTCAATGCACTGAATACAAAAGATAATATCTCCCTGCAGTGCATGTCAGAAATGTATCTGTAAACGACGATTGTTACCTAAATTCACTCAAATGCAAGTACTCCCCTGTGATTTTTTAATTTATCAGCCTGACTAAGCACCTAGGGTGACCACAGTCACGGTCACTTCTAGTTTCCCTAAAGCTATTGCCTACGGTTTTGATTATTGTTTGGCCGCCTTGCTGCCCTCTCTGCAATAATCCGCCATGTCCAAGAAATCATACAGTACTTCATTACTGGGAATGGAAAAATGAATAAATGGGATCTTACAAGCAAGGAGGCAACACTAGATACTGATTAAAAAAATTTCAAGCATCCTTTATTTGCACTAAGGGTGTTGTTCTTTACTTTGTTTTTGCGTACGAAAATTCTTTGTTTCCAATTCGAAAATTCCAAATCAGACATCTCTCTTAATCACCAGAACACATTATTGGTCACGTATCTGTCTGACATTCTGTCGGTCTATATGCCTGACTGTCTGCCCACAATTTTGCAAACTAACATATCTTATAATTACTCGTCTGGTTTTAATCAAATTTGGGTGGAAGGTCTAAAGTATTCTACTCTTGGTCCCATAGTATTATTTTCAATCCTCTGCACTTATTGTTTTCTTCTACATACGCAAACATATTGCTTCCGAGCTTACCGAAGGTAACAGAAAAAGTTTAAAAATTTGGAAAAAGTTTTATGTCTCCTGTCGGTCTGTCTGTCTGTTGGTCTGTGTGTCCGCGTCCCCTGAAACGTGTAACAATAACTTGAGTAAAAGTCACTTTATCAATGCCCAGGACGACTTCGTTGGACAACGTTATCCGTCCAAGCGTTCGTGCGAAACGCTCGCGTAAACATGAACTTCAAATTTAAAATTAGATTTTAGGTCAAAAAACAAGTCTAACTTCATCTATTTGAGACACATCAAAACTTTTTCATTTTTTTATCCATTTTTTTTTAGTAAAACTCAACCACTATGAAGTGTTAAGATCGCGTGTTAAGACTATTTATAGTTTTTATTATGGAGAGAATGCGGGAGGGAGATAGACGAGGGGAATAGGAGTGTCTTGGTTCCCCCATCTCTCTATTTGACCTACCTCTTCAATAGCACAGAGAGCCTAGGGACCTAGAGACCAGGCAACCAGGCTTTATTCGGGGGGAAATGAAATAAATTAGACAATAATGGATATTAAAAGCCTAAAATCATTAAAGTATACGCCATAGGATGCGAGGCTATGTGCCACTCCAATTGGCAGTGTATTTTTTTATTAACACTTTTATCTTTAAAAGTATCCATCTATTTTTAAAAAATGTATATGGTTTGTCGAATGTAGCCCACAGATGGTCAATAATTTCAACTGACAACTCTCATAAATTTTGCTGAATTGATATTTATGTAAAAATCAAAACACTATTGATAAATTTAAAAAAATCGGTCAGAGACAACTCAGACAACGATATACGATTTCATAATTACTCAGCCCAGTGTTCTCCATTTATTAGTTTTCAGGTATACATTTAATTATTTCATCAAAATTTATCATAACAAATAAGTTCTCTTCGGCCGGGAATCGAACCAGCCCTCTTCCAGTCCGCGTTTAAAGCTTTTTTCTCAGGAACTAGATTTTTCCCGGAAAAACGGCTTTTATCATTAGATTCGTGTCTCAATACATTACATTTTAGAATTTTTTAATCAAAATCGTCAGACATTATTTTTCACGTTTTTTCAGAGTTTGGGGGTAGCCCTCCCATTTTGGAGCCAAAATTAATATCTCGATTTCACCTGGGGGTATGATTTTTCTGAACATGTAGGTATACCAAATTTCTTCAAAATCGGCCCAGTATTTTAGGCTCCACGCGTCCACACAGACGACAGGCACACATTTTTAAAAACTATTTTTTGGATTCAGGGGACCCCAAAACGTGTAAATCTATCAACATCAATCGAATTTTCGCGCCGTCACAATATTTTTCTCTTTATATGAGAAAGTAAAAAGGGGGAACCATTAAATGTTTCCAAAAACAATTAAGAAGATCAAAAATATTCCCTGATGTCTGCAACGGATTTCTGACCAGAAATATTATTTGGGAGACATAAAAAATGTTCGTTCGTCAGAACTATCCCGCAGATCCGTTACCTTCGATAAACTCGGAAACAAAAATCTGGTGTACTATAAAACTAAAAAACTTGCTAAGACATATTTGCCATGCAACCACTACCTTTTGGGATATCAGGCTAGTTAAATGGCAATGCTTGATTTTTTCCCCAGGTTTGCAAGTACTAGCCGAGTTTAAAAGTAGTTCGCCAATTGTTAAAAGTAGTTCGCCAATTGTTAAAAGTAGTTCGCCAATTGTTAAAAGTAGTTGACATTGATTCCTCGTGCCCAATCACGTACAATAAACATGTTTTGCTTTTACGACCTATTATTGTCTAATTCATATATTTTTCCCCCTCTTCTTTAATTGAACCTGCCTACATTGTTTTGCTTATTACATTAACAAACGTATTAATTTAGCAAATATTTAACCAGCGCAGAAGGTTGAAATTAATATAGAACCTTGGGCTTGTTTCGATAAACTTTTAGAGAAGTCTGAGAATGAAGTGTATAATTATAATTAGAACATTTACCTAAAACACAGAGCAATGACTGATTCTTAGGAAAAATATAATTTTACTAATTATTACAATATATTTAATTAACAAAAATCAGTCCGAGACAACTCAGACTAAATTTCTCATATAATCTCGGTCCCAGATCCCAGAAAACATAAAATAAATTGTTATCTATTATACAGACAGATTCGAGTGTCAATCCACTAGCTGTGACTGTAAACCCATCTTTAGGATCCCGCCTATAGAACCTTTCAAGTGAAGCGAGTCCCTCCCGGCACAACCGTCTACTCCAATCATCCTTTAAAGCTATAAACTTATCATGATTAACTATTACATTGCTTAATATTATATATGTATTGCAATAACCTCGCTTCAATGATATAGCCACGAGATGCCTAGTTAATATACAGGGTGGTCCAAAAGTCTCCCCCCCCCCCCCCCCCCCTCTTAACTTTTGAACGGTTTGAGATAAATTAATGAAACTTGGGGGATCTCTACCATGCAAAGGGAAGTTAGTTTTCATGCAATCGCCCACTAGGGGCAACCACCCACTTTGCCCCCAGGCCACCCAACTTCAAAATTTCAAATTGGAATGTATATTTTTGATAGCATATTTGGATTCTACGGTGAAAAATAATAAACTTTTACTTGAAACTATTTTTTCTATCTCCAATATTTTGCCCTCTACAGGGGGGCAAAGATAGCTAAATAACCCTTCCGAAATAGTAAAAAAATAGCACTTAGATCGTTATAAAATCTAAACTGTTAGAAATAAAGCAATGAAATTTGGAGGATCTATAACATGTAAAGGGAAGTGTGTATTCATCCATTCGCGTACTAGGGGAAACCACCATTTTGCCCCCAGGCACTGAAATTTACTATTTTTTATACCTTTGCCCCCCTATAGGGGGCAAAATATTGGAGATAGAAAAAAAAGTTTGAAGTAAAATATTTTTATTTTAGGCCGTAGAATCTAAATCTGGTATTAAAAATATACACTCTAAGTAAAAATTTTGAAGTTAGGTGGCCTGGGGGAAAAATGGGTGGTTGCCCTACTGCGCGATTGCATGAAAACAAACTTCCGTTTACATGGTACGGATCCCCCAAGTTTCATTAATTTATCTCTAACCGTTTAGATTTTACAACGTATTATCGGAAGGGTTATTTTGCTATCTTTGCCCCCCTGTATGGGGCAAAATATTGGAGATAGAAAAAATAGTTACAAGTAAAAGTTTATTATTTTTCACCGTAGAATCCAAATATGCTATCAAACATATACATTCTAATTTGAAATTTTGAAGTTAGGTGGCCTGGGGGCCAAGTGGGTGGTTGCCCCTAGTGGGCAATTGCATGAAAACAAACTTCCCTTTGCATGGTAGAGATCCCCCAAGTTTCATTAATTTATCTCAAACCGTTCAAAAGTTAAGAGGGGGGAGGGAGACTTTTGGACCACCCTGAATAATATACTAGCTGAATACCCGTGCTTCGCTACGGGGTGTTTTATTTTCAATTTAATGGATTTATAAACTACCATCAAGAAACATTTAAATTATTTTACAAAGCGAGAATATCTAGATTATATCCTTCCCCCTTATTTCTATACCCCCTCCCCTTTGATAAGATAATTTGGAAAAGAAAAATTTTTTAAAAACAAAATTTAAATTTTTAAAAAGGAAAAGCAGTGGTATTATCCTTCTGTCCCCCCCCCCCTCCCCGAGTCATTTTACATCCCTTGGTTGAAATTGGAATTATCTTTTATTAATATACATGCTTACATCCAAAATAAGAGCTCTTTCTCAAGTATTAACTTCCTAACTTTAGGAGATCGGTCTGGGCTCAATTCCCTTCTCAATGTTCTGGGCTTATGTTCCCACTCTTCACTTGCGTTGACATTTCCTTTTTACCCCTCTCCTAAATGAAAATAATGACAAAGACGAACATTACAATGACTTTTTTCTTAAAGAGCCTTTCAACGATATGCATCATAAAGGGTACCTATCAATTACTTTGACATTTGTACCCCGTACTCATGTGTACCAACATTTTAACTTTATATCTCATGTAAGCAGTACACTCATAGACACTCTTCATTTATATAAGATAAAAGACACTCGTAGACACTCTTCATTTATATAAGATGTAGTTATACACATTTTTCCATTTTACCCCCTCCTAAATGAAAATATGACAAAACTGTACATAACAACAATTACTGTACTTTTAAAGAGCTTTTCAACGATATGCATCATTAAAAGTATTCATTACTTTGACATTTGTACCCCGTACCCCTGGGTACAAAAATCAAAATTTCGCAAAATCCTTTCTTAGTGGATGCCTAGGATATGAACCGAGTATATCCTCAAAATTTCAAGTCTCTCGGTTAAGCAGATTTTGCTGTGCGTTGATTCTATGTCAATCAGGACATTGCCACTTATATTATAGATGTAGTTATACACATTTTTCCATTTTACCCCCTCCTAAATGAAAATATGACAAAACTGTACATAACAACAATTACTGTACTTTTAAAGAGCTTTTCAACGATATGCATCATTAAAAGTATTCATTACTTTGACATTTGTACCCCGTACCCCTGGGTACAAAAATAAAAATTTCGCAAAATCCTTTCTTAGTGGATGCCTAGGATATGAACCGAGTATATCCTCAAAATTTCAAGTCTCTCGGTTAAGCAGATTTTGCTGTGCGTTGATTCTATGTCAGTCAGTCAGTCAATCAGGACATTGCCACTTATATTATAGATGTAGTTATACATATTTTTCCATTTTACCCCCTCCTAAATGAAAATATGACAAAACTGTACATAAGAACAATTACTGTACTTTCAAAGAGCTTTTCAACGATATGCATCATTAAAAGTATTCATTACTTTGACATTTGTACCCCGTACCCTTGGGTACAAAAATAAAAATTTCGCAAAATCCTTTCTTAGTGGATGCCTATGATATGAACCGAGTATATCCTCAAAATTTCAAGTCTCTCGGTTAAGCAGATTTTGCTGTGTGTTGATTCTATGTCAGTCAGTCAATCAGGACATTGCCACTTATATTATAGACTAGCTGGGTACCCGTGCTTCGCTACGGAGTGTTATAATAATTAGATAAGTTTATAAACAACCATAATGAAACATTATAAATTATTTTACTATGAAAGAATATCTAGACTCTACCTCTCCCACCTATTTCTATACCCCCTCCTCTTTGATAAGCAAATTTTTAAATATCCTAAATCCCCCCCCCCCCCTTAAGTAAAATATGACAAAACAATACATAAAAACTATTACTCTACTCTTAAAGATCTTTTGCATCATCAATTGTATTCATTACATTGACCCCGTATTCATTACTTGTACCATACCCCTGTGTACCAAATTTAAATTTCCAAAATTCATGTAGGCTCTCATTTTCCCCTTGCTTTGAAGTTCAAGTGGGCAAATTTTTATCGACATCGAACTAAAACTGTAGATTTGTATAAAGAACATACACCCACATACGTTGATTTTTATATATATATAGCTATAAATTTCCATTTTACCCCCTTCTAAATAAAATTGTACATAACAACGATTACTTTTCTCTTAAAGTGCTTTCCAACGATATGCATGATATGAAGGGAATCCATTACTTCGACATTTTTACACCGTACCCCTTTGTACCAAAATTTAAATTTCGAAAATTCATGTAGACAGTGACCTACCCCTTGCTTTGAAGGGAAAGTGAGTAAATATTCATCAAATTAGGATAAAACTGTAGATTTGTATAAATGACATGTACCCTCAATACAGACACTCTTCTTTTATATAAGATATAGCTATATTTTTCCATTTTACCCCCTCCTAAATGAAAATACATATGACAGAACTGTACATAACAACAATTAATGTAATCTTAAAGAGCTTTTCAACGATATGCATCATAAAGGGTATTCAGTCCTTTGACCCCGTATTCATTAGTGTACCCTGTTCCCTGTGTACCAACATTTAAATTTCGAAAATTCATGTTGACACTGATTTTTTCTTGCTTTGAAGGTCAAGTGTGCATTGATGTGAGATCAGACTAAAACTATGGATTGTATAAAGAACATACACACATACGTTGACTTTTAGATATATTTTTCCATTTACCCCCCTAAATGCATGTAAAAACAATTATTGTACTCTTAAAGAGCTTTTCAACAGTATGCATCATGAAGGGTTTCCAACTTTGACATTTGTACCCCGTACCCCTGTGTACCAAAACTTAAATTTCGAACATTCATGTAGACAGAGATCTTCCCCTTGCTTTGAAGGTCAAGTGAGCAAATTTTCATCGAGATCGAATTAAAACTGTTGATTTGTACAAAGAAAATAAACACACTCACACATACGTTGACTTATATAGATATACATTTCCATTTTACCCCCCTCCTAAATGAAAATATGACAAAAACGTACTTAACAACAATTACTGTACCCTTAAAGAGCTTTTCAACGATATGCATCATGAAGGGTATGCATTACTTTGACATTTGTACCCCGTACCTCTGTGTACCAAAATTTTAATTTCGGAAAATCATGTAGGCAGTGACCTTCACCTTGTTTGGAAGAAAAAGAGTGTAAAAATGCATCAATTTGGGATAAAACTGTAGATTTGTATAAAAGACATTCTATCATATATATACTCTTATTCTTTTATTTATAGATATAGCTATATTTTCCATTTTACCCCCTCCTAAATAAAAATATGACAAAACTATACATAACAACAATTACTGCACTCTTAAAGAGCTTTTCAACGATATGCATCACGAAGGGTATTCATTACTTTGACCCCGTATTCATTACTTGTACCCCGTACCCCTGTGTACCAAAACTTAAATTTCGAACATTCATGTAGACAGAGATCTTTCCCTTGCCTTGAAGATCAAGTGTGCAAATTTTTATCGAGATCGGACTAAAACTGTAGAGTTGTATAAAGAACAAATAAGATATAGCTATATTTTTCTATTTTACCACCCTCCTAAATGAAAATATGACAAAAGTGTACATAACAACAATTACTGTACCCTTAAAGAGCTTTTCAACGATATGCATCATGAAGGGTATTCATTACTTTGACCCCGTATTTATTACTTGTACCCCGTACCCCTGTGTACCAAAATTGAAATTTCGAAAATTCATGTAGACCTTGATTGTTTCCTTGGTTTGAAGGTCAAGTGTGCAAATTTTTTGGTACAAAGGGGTACGGTGTAAAAATATCAATGTAATGGATTCCTTTCATATGATGCATATTGTTGAAAAGCACTTTAAGATAAAAGTAATTGTTGTTATGTACAATTTTATTTAGGAGTGGGTAAAATGGAAATTTATTGCTATATATATAAAAATCAACGTATGTGTGTGTATGTTCTTTATACAATTCTACAGTTTTAGTTCGATGTCCATAAAAATTTGCCCACTTGACCTTCAAAGCAAGGGGAAAATGACAGCCTACATGAATTTTCGAAATATAAATTTGGTACACAGGGGTATGGTACAAGTAATGAATACGGGGTCAATGTAATGAATACCCTTCATGATGCAAAAGCTCTTTAAGAGTACATAAAATAGTTTTTATGTACAGTTTAGTCATATTTTAATTTAGGGGGGGGGGGCGAATTTAGGATATTTGAAAAATAGTTTATCAAAGAGGAGGGGGTATAGAAATAGGTGAGAGAGATAGAATCTAGACATTCTTGCATAGTAAAATAATTTATATGTTTCATTATGGTTGTTTATAAACTTATCTAATTATAATAACACTCCGTAGCGAAGCACGGGTACCCAGCTAGTTATCTATATATATAAAAGTCAACGTATGTGTGTGTGTGATATACATTTCCATTTTACCCCCCTCCTAAATAAAAATATGACAAAAACGTACTTAACAACAATTACTGTACTCTTAAAAAGCTTTTCAATGATATGCATCATGAAGGGTATCCATTACTTTGACATTTGTACCCCGTACCTCTGTGTACCAAAATTTTAATTTCGGAAAATGATGTAGGCAGTGACCTTCACCTTGTTTGGAAGAAAAAGAGTGTAAATATTCATCAAATTGGGATAAAACTGTAGATTTGTATAAAAGACCTCTCATTTAGATACTCTTCTTTTTATATAAAGATATAGTTATATTTTCCATTTTACCCCCCTCCTAAATAAAAATATGACAAAACTATACATAACAACAATTACTGTACCCTTAAAGAGCTTTTCAACGATATGCATCACGAAGGGTATTCATTATTTTGATCCCGTATTCATTACTTGTACCCCGAACACCTGTGTACCAAAATTGAAATTTCGATAATTCATGTAGACCTTAATTTTCCCCTTGCTTTGAAGGTCGAGTGTTCAAATTTTCATCGAGATCGGACTAAAACTGTAGATTTGTATAAAGAACAAATAAGATATAGCTATATTTTTCTATTTTACCCCCCTCCTAAATGAAAATATGACAAAAGTGTACATAACAACAATTACTGTACCCTTAAAGAGCTTTTCAACGATATGCATCATGAAGGGTATTCATTACTTTGACCCCGTATTTATTACTTGTACCCCGTACCCCTGTGTACCAAAATTGAAATTTCGAAAATTCATGTAGACCTTGATTGTTTCCTTGCTTTGAAGGTCAAGTGTGCAAATTTTCATCGAGATCGGACTAAAACTGTAGATTTGTATAAAGAACAAACACACACACACATACGTTGACATTTATATATATAGATAATAATTTGTTCAACAGGCTGTTGTTTACGTTTTGTTTTCGATTTTCTACAAAATCAGATTCATTTTCATCAATATCTCAGAAAGTAGATTTTGTCCGGGAAAACACCTTATATCGTTGGATTCGTATTAAAAAGGACTATGTTTTAGAATTTCTAACTCAAAATTGACCGTTTTCGAGAAATATATATTTTTAAGAGTTTTTGGGGCGTAGCACCCCCAAATTTGAGGCTAAAATTTATTTCTCGATTTCGCCTTGTGGTATGACTTTTCTGAACATGTCAAAAGGCTTCTCGTGTCAGCACCGACGATAGATAACAGGCAGAGATTGTTTAAAAACTACTTTTTTGGTCTCAGGGGACCTCAAAACATGTAAATCCATAAAAATCGAATTTTCGCGTCATCACAATACTTTCTCTTTATATGAGAAAGTAAAAATGAACAACATTAACTGGTCATAAAGCAAGAAGTATCTTCATTTGAAGTGAGAAATGACGTCATTATTCATAGATTTTTTATATAATATGTAATAAGTGATTTATCTATACTTTAATCACATGTTAATTATATAATTTACATTGATAACTATAAGAACCTATGCACTGAACTTGGCTGAGAAGCCAAAAAAAGGTGTGACATATAGATTCATGGATTTGCAGAGAAATTTCTGACATGCACTGCAGGGTGATATTATGTTTTGTATTCAAAACGGCGCAATGAGAACGTTTTATGCGGATGACAACGTAAAACATATCTGTAACTGATAGCAACATTTAAACTGCCTTAGTCCAGGAAAATAAGGAATAATAGGGGAAATAATTTATAAAGTTTTGAAACTTTGTGAAAACATTTTTAAGAGGTGTAGTAGTAAGAAACAGCAAAGTTCCCCCCCTCTTGAGGGGGCGCGTCCCCCCTCCCCCCTCCTTAATGTCCAAAATTTACTTATTTTTCACTTTTTACGCAAAACGGTTTAATTTTTGAAAAGAAGTGTTATTACCAAAATTATTCCTCACATAATTCTGCACAAAAAAAGGTCCTATGCATGTTTCAAGTGGGACATACCGTTTTCGAGATATTGTAGTTGGATAGAGATAAAACGTATTTTTGCGAACCAAGATATCTTATAAACAACACATCCAATTTTAACGAAACTGGGATGGTAGGTTATACTTAGCCCATTGTTGATCCCATATAAGTTTCAACCTTCTGTGCCCATTATTTTATCCTCCACATGCGCACAAACATACATTTATTTAGACCTAAATCTTCAAAAGCACTTAACTGATTATTATGAAATTTGGATGGTTTGTCGAAAGTAGCCCGCAGATAGCCTCACATTAATTTCAACTGTCTGCGCTCTTTACATTTTGATTAATTGATACTTTAATTCATAACAGACACAAAAAATTGATCAACAGACAGACAAAAAGGGAACCAATTTAGAAAATGTAAAGAGCGCAGACGGTTGAAATTAATGTGAGGCTATTTGCTGGCTACTTTCGACAAACCATCCAAATTTCATAATAATCAGTTAAGTACTTTTGAAGATTTAGGTCTAAATAAATGTATGTTTGTGTGCATGTGGAGGATAAAATAATGGGCACAGAAGGTTGAAACTTATATGGGATCAACAATGGGCTAAATATAACCTACCATCCCAGTTTCATTAAAATCGGATGTGTTGTTTTTAAGATATCTTGGTTCGCAAAAATGCGTTTTATCTCTATCCAACTACAATATCTCGAAAACGGTATGTCCCACTTCAAACATGCATAGGACCTTTTTTTGTGCAGAATTATGTGAGGAATAATTTTGGTAATAACACTTCTTTTCAAAAATTAAACCGTTTTGCGTAAAAAGTGAAAAATAAGTAAATTTTGGACTTTAAGGAGGAGGGAGGGGGGGACGCGCCCCCTCAAGAGGGGGGAACTTTACTGTTTCTTACTACTAGACCCCTTAAAAATGTTTTCACAAAGTTTCAAAACTTTATAAATTATTTCCTCCATTTGCTGTTTTTTTTTTACTAATTTGCCTGGACTATAAACACTGTGGGCTTTTATTCAAGAAAGTTCTGCATTATTTTTGTCTGTATGTACCAATTAAATACATAATGAAACAGGAGCACCGAGCTCTTAAATGCGTGATAACTATTGTAAATCTTTTGAGAATTATAAATATTTAGTTGCACTACGGGAGTATTAGAGGATCAATAAAAACCAACATGAATACACCAATATCAATGCATTTAATTTTCTCGCCCCATTCTTTAAAATATTTGTTGTTGGTCCACTAAATACTTAAACCAATTGTATTTAATTAATTAGTTATTGATTTAGACATTCTAGTGATAAGGTCATGTACATGTATATTCTTTAATATAATTTTTAGCATCAAAATGTTCAGTCCATCTGGATTTTCTAGTAATTTGTTCTTACTTAATACTTTGGTGAATGCGGAATTTAAACTGTTGATTGGTATTCATAATGATGTATTATACTCAGTCAGTGCTCTTACAGTTTTATTTTTCTTGCCAGGTTATGAGGTTAATCTGGTGTCCTACTCGTAGTACAGTCAGCATATCTATTTCTTGTCAGATAAGTCTGCAATAGTTTATCATGTCTTGTATATTTTGTGATTATTATTCTGACTGCTCATAATGTAAGAGAAGTATATACTTTCTGAGAAACCGCTTTAATTGAATGTTAAGAATGTTTTATAACCCTAGAAGACCTTAGACTTGAACCTCTAAATTTACTATCTCCAATACCATTGTCTATGTCTTAAAATTATGTAAGAATGGTTCGTAATAGTGTAAGAGGCAAAAAAATTAAGCTGTAAAATTGTTCAGCTAAGTAAAAATATATGTAAGAGATGATGAGCTAACTGGTCCAGCTATAAGACCCGAGATCTAGTAATTAACAAAGATCTCTTGTTAATATTGGTCGATACCTACCCTGGACGAAATTTTATTTTTCAAATAATGTTAATACCTGGTGGAGGTACAAGAGGTCCATTAGGCGGTGTGGGCTGATGGTGATTGGAAGAGACAACAGCAATGTTGGCAAGGGGTGCGGGGTCGGGCTCTTGGCCACGCCGCGACCACCTCAGTCCGATCCTGTTCATTCAGTTAAGCTCTCTGTGGGGAGACATGGTGCCGCGGCGCAGCTGGCTGTGGCCCGCCGCGCCTCACGCACGCTACCCTCTCCTTCCGCATCCTCTTCCACCTGACCCTTCCTGGCCTCTAGTCGGCATCCTTACCTTGCCCTCTGAAATTAACAACACATTAATATACATAATCAGTTTACGAAGGTTTTTATGTGGAAGGGGAAGTTTCCCTAGTGTGTGTGTGTTTCTAGAGATGTGTGGACTTAACTTACTATTATAAGTATAGCATGCAAATCAGAGAGCATCTTATTTAAGGAAAAAAAAAAAACACCTTATCAGAATTAATCCACACATGGTATTTGGTCAGTTTTACAAAACCGAGAACGTGTACTAGATGTTTGGAAAGAGATCCTTCAATTGGAATGGCAAGTCAGCACATATTTCTTAAGTAGGAAATAACCATGAAGATGGCGAAAGAAATGTCACTTCACAGAAATAAAATCAATTTTGCATGTGAGTGTAGAGTTTGCACCCGAGTGACAGCGAGGGTAGTAAAACCACACGATCAATGCAAAATGCCATTTTCGCACGAGTTGCGTACCGTACTTTATCTACGATTGTTAGATTTAAATAATAAATACAGAAAAAAATAAACTTCCTGTATGCAAGTTCGTATTTCTCTTTTGATATAAATGACATTAATTCATTAGTAGTTGTATTTTGTGCAGAATTAATTATTTCGGGAGGCGTATTACTCTCCTCATATTCGTCATAATCACTTAAATTACTCATTGATTTTCACAACAAAACTCGATATAAACAGTTAATTTTATTAAACAAACAGCAAATTAGTTTTGTTAAATTGTAAACAAACTCGCTAATCGTGCGTAAAGGTGAAGAATTCTTCTTTTTTACCACCCTAGGGCGATAAAAAAAATGAATTCTTCAGAATTATATGACGCGCATGCGCAATGAATACAAGTATGTAAAGAATCACTTTCTATGCATCTAAACAGAGATACAATGTTAATATTTCGTAACAATCGTAGATAAACGTATTTTTTCAATAAAAACAATTTTTTTTTTTTAAATTTCCAAAAAGTGGTATCTTTACTTTTGGTTGAAGAATGGTAATTGGTAACGATTTCCGAGTTTATGTGCCAACGTAAAGACATGAAAATGTAAAAAAATTTGAGCGTGCAGATTCTTGCGTTTGTAAATTAGGAATTAAATCGAACATATATGTAGTGCACGAAGAAAGAAAGTACTTTTCTTCTTTTCCAGTTTATTAAGAAGTAATCTTTTAGATTCTTCACCCATATTTTTATAATAAATGCAAAAAATTATAATTTAACAACAATAAAAAATAATAATGTGGAAAAAATAAATTTTATGTATGTAAGTTTATTAGGAAGAAAATTCTAAGGGTTATGGCGTTTGTCCGCAAATCGGAGCAGTAGAACAGAAGTTGTAGTTGGGGGGGGGGGCGCTTCTGGGGCTCGTGAGCGACTACTGGAGCAGTAGCAAGAAGCGAAGAGTGTAAAGCGTGGGGTAGGTAGCCAATCAGGATGGCAGGGGCAGGGGTGGTTAAGCCCCTACACAGCGCGGTAGTGGGAGACGGGCAGACTCGATTGAACACCTCCTATACCTTCCTAACTCCCTGTTTCTATATCTTGCCTACTCGTGTAACAAAACGCTAGTTTGGTAACGCTTTTCGAATTTATGTGCAATAGCCGAGACATTAAAATGTCAAAAAGGCAGAAAGCCAGGCAAATCATTGTCAATATGATAGGTTGTGACTTGTATCTAGGTCGTGTTAAGATAATTCCTGATTATGACCTGTCATTTTATTCTCAACTTGCATTATCAAATCTTCTATGAGTAGCAGTTGTTTTCAATAATTTTCGTAAATAATAATGAGTGTTAATTATTTATAATTTTCTAAGTACAAAAACATTGAAATAAAGTGTTTAGATATATAGGTTACCTCCGTCGTAGACAGTGTGAAGAAATATTCAAGCTTTTTAGATTGACTTGAGGATAAAATAAATAAAAATAAAACTATTTTATTATAGAAAAGTATGCAAGAGTAGTCCCTACCACCAAGAAGTCAATAATTGATATTGATGTAAAACCATCGGACGATGGAAAAATAATAATTGGTGATTTTCGCTAGAAATTTAAAATATGAATAAACTACTTTTATCAATCTGTATGAACTCTTATATTTCATATTTATTTTTCTACGAGTAAAGAAGAAAGTAAATATTATAGAGCAATAGAACTATATTGCTAATACTACTATATTTCTGACCAATTTTGAGTTACACTTCTAATTTGTTAGTTTAGTAAAAAAAAAAAGAAGAAGAAGTTCTTCTTGTTTGTTAGTTGTGTTCAAACAAGATTTTGTGAACTTATTCTGATTAAAACTTTAAAAGTTAGGTGATAAGTTTATTGTCAGTGTCTAGTAAACTACAGGAGGGAAAGTCTTAGATCAGGCGCCACATTTTCCACTAAATCCCTTGTGAGTTAACTTCAACCATTCCATCATTTCATACACGTGTCCAATCATACTCCTTTCTTCACCTTCTCTCCTTCCTTCACTCATATTGCCTCATTTTTATATCAACCAACTTATATATCAGAATCACTTTATATATATATAAAAAATATCCTTTACTCTATTAATCAAACAAAGCAGTTGTCAGAATTGAGAAGTTTACGGTACTGATGAAGATAATTGTTTTTTTGCGAAATAAGAGTTTACAAACACTGTTTAAAGAAAAGTTAAACTAAAAACATAAAAAAAATTATACCCCGCCAATTGATTTTCGTAAAAATGTCGAGTTGGTAATGTCAAAATCGGTTAGGAACCTTAACCTTGACCAAACATGCCCTAAAACTAAACCACTCCTTAAGGGTGAAAATCGGCCTTAAAGGGCGGAATAGGGTGTTTTTTGTACTGATGGGTGTGTTTGTCATAGAGACAGGCAGTTTTCTGGAAATGTTTAAGGTTATAGTGTATTTTTTAGGGAAAAATGCTATATCCCGGGAAATGGGTTTATTTTCAACGGGCAATTGTCTACGGTAAAAATGGGCGTTTTTTTAACAAGTTTTTACGTATAACGTTTAAAATAATTGAAAATTTAAGTTTTTTTCAAGGCTTTTGTAGATCCCGCAGAGGTCCATAGCCGGTAACGAGAACTTTTTTTTACATGCACCCCCGCTTAGGGGCGACATCGGGAATTTTTTTTCGCCAATCAGAAAACCGGAGATATTTGGTACGGGGTATCGTATATCTTTGAAAAGCCCTTAGGAAGAGTACAAAAGTAATGAAAGAACATTTACAAATTTTCACGTTTCAGGCCCTTTAAAGCGAAAAAACACTTTTTACCACTTTTTTTCAAACGTTTTTCTACATGGTTCACTTCTCTCCACCTAGGGCTTTTGTGCCTTAAAAACGTATGAAATGCTGCTCCTCGCGTTTTGCTTTTAAACTTGATGGTACTTTTAATTTTTGAGATATGGTACTTTAAATTCCGAGTAACAAGATGGTACATAGGAGGTACGTACGGAGAAAAAAAATACTCTCCTAGGGGGGAGGGGGTCGAGTACCTCGGCGAAAAACACACGAACATTGTGTTTTTCCGAAATTTCGGCTTCGACCTTCTGTACCGTTCGTAATTTTAATCGGATGGGGTTCAAAAGGGGGGCTAATAGCGTCGAGGGATTTATCAGCTCGAAAAATCCTTCGGTCAAAAGTTGGGCCAAATAACTCTTGAACGCACTGTACCCTTTTCGTACCTGTAATTTGTGGATTTGGGTACAGAGGTACTTTTAGTATCACGGTAGTAGTAGGACGCACAGTAAAAATAAAAAATTGCAGCTTTTTACTCAAAAGTGTGTGGGTTTAATTGCCTTTTGTACCCATTTTATTGAAATTTGTTTTTTATTTCTACTTATTTTTGTACTTATTGTACCGATTTGGAAAAATCGGTCGAAAAACGCTACTTTTTAGTCTATTACTGTACCGTTTTTCCATTTCATAGGATCGGGCTGAAACTCATATTATGGTGTTTGGTACTTTGTAGTAATAAAGTGAACGTGAAAGGATAACTCTAAATTTATTACTATACCGGGTACATGAGTGGTACAAAGTTGTGTACCTCTGTTTAAGAAAAGGTAAAAATCGCAACTGGCCGGCCGTGTTTGGTATTGTTGGAAAGCCCTTAAAAGTAATTTAAAAAGATACAAATGTTTATCTAAAAAAATCACGTTTCAGACCCTTTTAAACGAAAAATAGTTTTTCGGGCTCTGAAAAAGTGGGCGGTGAGTCCACTGTTGACCACTTTGCTCCTAAGGTTATTGTGTGACAAGATTGTCCTTTTAGAATCTAATGCAGTATAATATTGTACAACCCAAGATAGACATTAAATTTAAGTACCTTTAGTAATTTTTGTACATAAGGTAGTGAAAGTCCGGGGACTGTGCAGGCAAATTTTTAATTTAATGAGTTTTGTAAAGGTATCTTTATGTAGGCATTTAGTAGGCCTACTGAGGCCTTATAATGTGGTTGTACTGAAAAAATTATTTCTTTACATAAAAGGGTACTTTTGGTACCGGTTTGTCGAAACACGCAAAAATACTCTAGTTTTTATTTGTTTTACTGTACTTTCATACTACTACTTATTGCAAAATCATTGTTTTTGCTTTTCATAGGATTGGGGTGAAACTCAAATGATACTTACTACTCTATTGTAGTAAAGTGTGCGCGAAAATAGAACCTTAAATTTATTACTGTACCCTGTCCATGAGGGGTACATAGTTGTGTACCTCTGTTTTAGAAATGGTACTTACTTCCTTACTGGCACTCTATTTTGAACCTAAGCTCAAACCCCGATTTGTTATTTTAACGAGCGATGTCTACTGTTCACAGAACTACTAGTATTTTACAGTTATATTAACACTGCTATACATTTTTCTATACATCCTTCAAAAGGAAAGTAAATTTCTGTCTTTTGTGTTGAAAATACTATTGTTTTAATTGTTGCTAGATTGGTTCATCTTTTAACTTTGAATAATACAAAGTTTTTTTCTTTATCCTGCCTGAATATTTCAAGGTTTTAACCATCCCCTTAAAACTAGGGAGAAGGACCGTTTCAAAGTGCACAAGATGTTTCGTTCCGAGTTGAAACGTGACGTTACTAACTGTTTAGATATCTTGGAACGGCGTTCAAACACCTCGGGCGGAAGAGATGAGAGTGTTTTCAGAGTGGATAGTAAGATCCTAAGACTCTCCTTCACAACCCTCACTCCTCTTAGTTCTTCCCTTGTCTTGGCTTACTGGGATGAGAGCAGCCCATTATCTCAAGTACTGGACAGGTCCTGTGTTTATTTACTTTGAAGTATAAGATGAGAAAGGCTATCAAGAAAAAGCGAGGTATTAAGTAACTAAACATAGCCTATAATAATACTTTATTGTAGCCAAGTATCGTAAGTAACGCTAAATGCCATCTGCCTGTAAATATTTGAAAAAACAGGCAAACAAATGTTTATAAAGAAACTAATTTGTGAAATTAATTTAATTTGGATAGGTAGGAAATGTTTATAGAGACCCAAAAATCATGTTAGCTAAAAAAAACCCCCTAATAATGCCTTGAAGAGGCCTTTAATTGTCCTTACTGCCACAAGGGAGGAAAGTTTAAGAGTTAATTATTTTAAAAGAATGGTAAAGCTTAAGGACATGGATTTTAATTGAAGCTCGAGTGGATTCAAAATAAGAGTCATGATTGTGTGTCATGGCGATAGCTTGGATAATGAGCAAATTCTGCTTGAATTAGAATATAGCTGAGCAAAACAATTATTTTATCAAGTTTAGGGCTGTTTTAGGTTTGAGTATTTCATCTACCCATTTCCGAATAATGCTCGAGCAAATTTAAATGTTGGATTTTTTAAGCAAAAACATCTGCAATAAATCAATTATTGAGATAAATTATTAAAAATAATTTGAATGTATTATTTTGAATCATACGTAATACTTTGCTTTTTTAAAAAAAGTTAGCGTTGGCTCAGGCATTAGGGAAAAGTTATTAGTATTTTTAATTGTCTCTCTTTCTCCTTTACATGCATGAATGATAAAGATATTGCAAAAATGCTTAAACGTCTCAGTCTTTTATTGTAAAGAGCGATTGCCTACAGAACCTCAATGAAGGTAATTTTAAAGGATTTTTAAGAAATTATTAACAGCGTAATAATTGGCATGAGGAAATACTTTGAATCCTCGGTGTTACTTTTACACAGATTTTTATTATTTTTATTTTTAGTAGTATTTTTTTAAAAAAATACTACTTCTAAAATCAAGTTTAAACGCTGCGATAGAGCAAACACCAATTTGCCTTTAAGATGCGAGGATGATAGAATCAAAATGTTCTCTAAGAAATAATTTGCATGGGATTACTTACATACATATTACTATATACATTAGATATATTTAGGAACGCTTTAGCGTTCCACCCCGCCAAATCAAAAAGTCAAAATTTCACAAAAGCTGCCAGTGTATATATACTGTAGGTGACAAACTAGGGTTTTTGAGGGCCTGCAGCGTGGAATTTAATATCTTTGAAGGCCGTGTCCTGTAAATCAAAATTAAAAAAAAAATGTCGAAATCGGTCAAGTAGAAGTAGAGAAAAATAGGTTTGAAAATGGTAGTTTTGATGACTTCTTATTCTTATTCTTCCTTCAAATTACGTTGACGCACCTACAGCCTAAACTACTAAACCGATTTTAATAAATGAGGGCTTTTTGGATTTGTCTAGAGCCCTAGTGCATTCCCTCCCCCCCCCCCCTAACTCACCCCCCCCCCCCTACAACCAATCAACTTATTCCATTCCTACGCTGTATGTGGAGCGAGAAACCAAGTTAGGAAACCGTCTAAAAAGGTATAGAATACGCTAACACAACTCGATTATATTTCACATTTTATAAAACAAGACAATACAACAATATGACAGGCTTCAACTGGATATGCGCAAATGATAGCAATGTTAGTGTACCTAGGTGGCCATATGCTGCTAAAAATTTTTATATGCTCCTACTTTAAGAATGTTAAGTTCTTTCAATGTCATAGGTCTCGTAGTTCTCCAATCTCCATAGACCTTGTCCAGCTATTAGCTTCACTTTTATTTGACTCTAATGTGTGGGAATAAACAGTTTAGAGAATCCTTCCTTAGGGACCGTAAAAAAGTCATGAAATCTGACCAAAAACCACTTACGTGGTAAAAAAAAAAACACACCCCGCCGAGTCTGTGGTCCAAAAAAGTTGTGAAATCAACTTTCTGTCCAGTGATGTTGGCACTTTTCCTAACCCAACACTGTCAACTTAGATATTTATCAGCTTATTCTCCTTGGCGGTGTGAGGAAAGCCTTTTAACAGTGTTGTTGAAGGCTCTTCTCGATGCCACAATGATCATCGCTGTAAATCTTTCCCATTATCAAAAAGCAAATAAAATAAAAATAAGTAATATACAAATTAAGCTTTCAAGGAATGACCCCATGCAACTACTACTTTCTTTGCAGAGGATGCGTGGAATACAACCAGTTAACTTTGGTTAGTACTGCAGGCAAACCGCCAAGGAAAATAAGCTGATAAATATCTAAGTTGACAGTGTTGGGTCAGGAAAAGTGCCAACATCACTTGGCGGGACAGAAAGTTGATTTCACAACTTTTTTGGACCACAGACTTGGCGGGGTGTTTTTTTTTTTACCACGTAAGTGGTTTTTGGGCAGATATATATATACTGTAGGTGACAAACTAGGGTTTTTGAGGGTCTGCAGCGTGGAATACACACACAAGCTACCTAAATAATTTTATATTAATTAATATCCTTGTAAGATAATGAAGTCTTGAGTCATAGAAGATACATATATAATCATATAACAACTTAATCATATAACAAACTCAATAACAAGAATATAGCGACAGTTGACATTTGACATGATGCTACACTCCTCCCCCTTCCGGAAGCACTTCTGCTGTGTGTCTTCGCCGCAATTGGTCAGCATGTCGCCGATGTTCCTGACCCTCCATCTTCACTATGTAGTTAGCTGGGCCCAATCTTTTCATTATCTTTCCCTCTGTGTAACCTTTCTCTAACGCATTCTTTACCCATACTGCTTCACCCACCGCCAATTCTTTATTCCTTTTTCCCCCGTCGTGATACTTCTTTTGTCTTGTCAACGATACTTCTACGTCCCTTCTGAAATCCGGTTTCATCAAACTAAACTGTGTCTTTAACTGTCGACCAAACATCAGCTCTCCTGGGGTTCTACCAGTCGTTCTATGCGGTGTCACTCTATAATTAAATAAAAATGTTGTGAGCTTACTTTGAAAGTCATTTCCAACTCCTCTCGCTGCCTCAAATCTTTTCTTAAACGTTCGAACCGCACGTTCAGCGAGACCGTTTGTCTGAGGGTGGTATGGTGGCGACCTGATATGAACGATATTATTGGTGTCACAGTATTCTTTAAATAAGTCCGACGTGAACTGCCGCCCGTTGTCAGACACAATAATTTTAGGCAAGCCGAACCGAGAAAATATATCTTGCAATACCCCTATAGTGCGCGCAGCAGTGATGGTGTTTAGCGGGTAAACTTCAAGCCACTTTGTAGTGGCATCGACTAGAACTAACCAATACCGTCCGTGGAATGGCCCCGCAAAATCTACGTGAACCCTTGTCCATGGTTCCACTGGTACTGTCCATGAAGTTAACGGTATTTCAGGATCCCTCGCTCGATTCTCTTGACACGACTTACATAGCCTAACGAAATTTTCTATATCTGCATCGATTCTCGTCCACCACATATTTAACCTAGCAAATGACCTCATCGCTACAATACCGGGGTGCCCTTCATGCAACATACTAAGAATCCCTTTTCGTAGTTTTTTTGGAATTACTATTCTGCCTTTCCACAACAGCGTTTTATCCTCATATGCTAATTCATTCCTTTTATCGTAGTACTGCTCAATATCCTTAGCAATGTTTTTCCTTTCAGGCCATCCTCTTTCCAGAAATGCAATAATTTTTACTAATTCAGTGTCCTTCATTGTTTCCTGCTGTAGTATTTTCCTGGTAACTCTTATATTACTCAACCTAATTTGCAAAACATGTTTTCCAAATTCTACTTCCTTCTCAGTCTCCTTGCCTACAGGTAGCCTAGACAACAAATCTGCAGCTCCATTATCACTTCCTTTCAAGTATTCTATTTTATATACATATGACCCTAAGGTTATTGCCCACCTTGCTAGCCTATTAGAAGTCACCTTAGGAAGCTCTGAATTTTCCCCAAGTAAGTGTACTAAAGGCCTATGATCTGTTCTAAGTGAGAATTCGTGTCCATATATAAACTCATGAAATTTACTAACAGCAAATACCAAACTCAATGCTTCTCGATCTATAACAGAGTACCGCTTTTCCGCTGAGTTAAGGGATCTCGACGCATATGCAACAGGCTTTTCTAACCCGTCTGGAAACCTGTGACACAAGACTGCCCCAATCCCATACTCGCTCGCATCTGAGGAAATAATTATAGGTAATTTTGGGTTAAAATGAACCAACGTTGCTGATGATGATAAAATGTATTTTAATTTGTTTACAATTTTGCTATCCTCTTCTGTCCAAATCCACTTAGCTTTTCCTTTTAACAACCTATGCAACGGAGCACAAATCCCCTGTAAATTTTGTATAAATTTTTGGTAATAATTAACAGAACCCAAAAATGATCTTAGTTGTTTTACATTCGCTGGCATTGGCATTTCCCTAATCGCACTTAGATGTTCATTAGTTGGATGTACTCCAACTTCATCAACTATATGCCCTAGATATTTCACAGATTTTTCAAAAAAATTGCATTTTGCTAATGATATCCTCATACCAGCCTCTGATAGTCTTTCAAGGACCTTAAATAATCTTTGCCGGTGTTCATCTGTTGTCCTACCTGTCACGATAATGTCATCAAGATATGAGGCAACCCCGTCAATTCCAGCAATTACTTGATCAATCGTTTTTTGAAACAATGCAGGAGCAAAATTCACACCGAAAGGCAGCCTTTTATACCTAAAATAGCCTATGTGAGTGGCGATTACTAAGTATTTCCTTGACTCTTCATCTACCTGCATTTGTAAATAAGCGTCCTTAAGGTCAATTGTTGTAAATTTTTTACCTCCCTGCAACTTCACCATAATCTCTTCAAATCGTGGCATCGGGTGTTTATCACAATGCATTTGAGGATTTATCGTGACCTTGAAATCGCCACAAATCCTAACCTTCCCATTAGTTTTTAGAACAACTACTACGGGTGATGCCCACACTATAGGTATTTTGCTTGGATCTACCGGTTCGAGTACACCTTCTGCAACTAACCTTGTTAACTCCTCTTCAACCGATTGACGCAATGCAAATGGGACAGGTCTTGCCTTAAATGCTTTCGGATTTGCGTTCTCTTTCATATGAACAACAGCCTTATGTCCTATTATTGTCCCCAACTTCTCGGCAAATACCTCGGGGAACTTGATTTTTAAGTCGTTAACCAACTGTTCCACATCTACTTTTTCTGACATGGCATATCTACTTTCTTTAGCATGTGTTTTAACATTGCAAATCCTAGAACCTGGTGGTAATGGAAGTTTAAATTCTAGCATCCAATCCAAGCCAAACAGAGGGATATCGTCTTCCTTTACTACCACGACTTGGACATTTAACCTCTTGCCGAATGCGGCTACGACTACGTATGCCTTACCTAACGTACAAATAGGGACCCCAGTGTATGCGACTAAGTTATCTGATTTATATAACTTCGGACGACCAATTTCCTTCCACAGTCTCTCACTGATCACTGATTTGGCTGCCCCTGGGTCAAACAACATTTCAATTTTACTTTGATTAATTTTGACTTTCAACATTACTTTTGAGCCTGATGCTAGAGCATGAATGTCTGATCCTCCCGACGAATAACTATCATCTCCTGATTGGTCCCCAGATCCCGATATTCCTAACCGTCGCACTTCGGCCTCTTTAATTACTGCATTGTGCGCTTTCAGACATACTTTTTTTAAATGATCCCTGCCTTTACATCCATGACAGATCTTTCCATTACCTGGACAGTTCTCACCAGATTTATGCAATGTAAGGCCACATTTAAAGCAATGTTTCCCTCTCACTAAGACAATTTTCTTACTGTATTTATGACCCACTGTTGAGACACCTTCCGTGCTCTTTACATTACTGATACTCTCGGTTTTAATATTACTTCCTATTCTAACCTGAGCAAACTCTACCTGTTCTAACGTAAGCGCTGTTGCCTCTACATCTTTTAATTTACATTCTGTACTAGGATGCTCCCTTAAAAGTTCTTTTTGCCATTCCGTATTGTTTATTCCTACAATTAACTGATCACGCAACCTTTCATCTAACGATTTCTGAAAGTTGCATCGACTAGCTAATGATCGCAGGCAATTTAAATATTCAGGGACTGTCTCGCCCTCTTGTCTTACCCGCCTAGTAAATGATACTCTCTCTCCAAGCGCGCAATATTTTGTTGCATAATAATTGTCCAACACTTCAATTATGTCTCTAAATGAAATGTCACCTACAAAGTTAGGATAAAAATGGTTTGAAATCACCTTGAATGCCTTCGGACCTATTTTAGAGACTAGCAGGTCCCTTCTTCTGTCCTCCGATACAACTCGCCAAACACGCAGCTCAATTTCAAACCGCTGTTTATAATTTCGCCATTCTTCTTCTTCAGGCTCGAAGGGCCCAAACGTAAATGGTTTCCTTTCGCCGACTTCCTCCGCCACTTGATCTGCTTGTCTTCTTGGCATTATCTACTATCCTGTCCGCAGCGCCAGATTGTAAGATAATGAAGTCTTGAGTCATAGAAGATACATATATAATCATATAACAACTTAATCATATAACAAACTCAATAACAAGAATATAGCGACAGTTGACATTTGACATGATGCTACAATCCTTGAAGGCCAAAATCGGTCAAGTAGAAGTTGAGAAAAATAGGTTTAAAAATGGTAGTTTTGATGTCGTCTTCTTATTCATCCTTCATTTTACGTTGACGCACCTACAGCCTAATCTACTGAACCGATTTTAAAGAATGAGGGCTTTTTGGATTTTTCTAGGGCCCTAGTGCATTCCTCTCCCCCTCAACTCACCCCCCCCCCCCCTCATTACAATCCCTCAACTCATTCCTACGCTGAATGTGGAGCGAGAAACCAAGCTAGCGACCAGACACTTTAACGTTGACGCACCTACAGCCTAAACTACTGATCCGATTTTAATGAATGAGGGCTTTTTGGATTCGTTTAGGGCTCTAGTTCATTCCTCTCCCCCCTCAACTCACCCCCCCCCCCCATACAATCCCTCAACTCATTCCTACGCTGAATCTGGAGCGAGAAACCAAGCTACAGTCTAAAATGGATAGAAACTAAGTAAGGGTCAAACGAAGTAATGAGCCTGACAATTGTACGGAGGTACTAATGTTGCAACACATGAACACATGAACCATAGTGTGTATACAATATAACTATCTGCAATAAGACATACGAAGCTAACGCTGCAATGTTCCATCATGGTGAGACAATATTAAGGGGTCACTTCGTTACTTATATAAGGTCAGGATCCAGCTGGATATGCGTATGCCTAGCGGTGGCCAAATGCTGCTAAAAATATTTATATGCACCTACTATCAGAATGTTAAGTTCTTTCAATGTCATAGGTCTCGTAGTTCTCCAATCTCCATAGACCTTGTCAAGCTCTAAACTTCATTTTAATTTGACTCGAATGTGTGGGAATAAACAGTTTAGAGAAGGTTCCTTTATTAGGAACCGTACAAAAAGTCATGAAATTTAACCAAAAACCACTTGCGTGTAAAAAAAACACCACGTCTGTGGTCCAAAAAAGTTGAGAAATCAATTTCTGTCCCGCCAAGTGATGTTGGCACTTTCTCCTGACCCAACACTGTCAACTTAGATACTTATCAGCTTCTTCTCCTTGGCTGTGTGCCTGCAGTACAAACCCAAAGTTAACTGGTTGTATTCCACGCATCCTCTGCAAAGAAAGTGGTAGTTGCATAGGGTCATTCCATTAAAGCTTAATTTGTATATTACTTATTTCTATTTTATTTGCTTTTTGATAATGGGAAAGATGTGCAGAAATGATCATTGTGGCATCGAGAACAGCCTTCAACAACACTGTTAAAAGGCTTTCCTCTCCAATGTGCGACTGCACATATTAGTACTAGTTGTCTAGAACTAAGACTATGAGGTGAACAACTATCTTTCCACACAAACCTCATGTGGCAAACGTGAAGGTGAAACAAGAAATTGTGTTGGTGTTTGAAGAATATTAAAAATCCAGTTTCAGGTCATTAAAAAGTATTTGAAGTAATTGTCATTTCACTTGTCTTCTTCATACCCTTCTAATGTTCCAATGAAACAAGATATTTTTTAGCATCCATTAATTTCTGTTTATAGGAACGCATTATTATTAAGATATGGCTTTCTTTACTGACAAGAACTAGTTCCTATCTATCTCCTAAAGCTGGTTACAGAAATCAAAAAGACAGTGAATAAAATAACATAGGCAAAATATCTAACATGTTATTTACTTTTTCATTTGCTTCACTGTACTTTATGATAACAGCTCACTTTGAAACAATCATACATTCTTAAGCTTCCTTATATTGTAGAGCTTTTCTTTCCTTTTCTGTAACAAGTTTCTGATTTCTAAACAAACATCTACCCCCAATACATTTCTGACCACTGAGTTGTTCAAAACACAAGAACATATAAAATTTATGTATTTTACTGCCTCAAATTCCTTCACATCTACAGATGCAATACCTCTGCTATAATTTGTGACAGCAAATTTTTGACTGAGAAAGCGAAATTTACTTGCAGTAAACAAATCTTTAAGAGTATGAACCACAAATCCTAAATATACCAGTTGTAATTAATTGAAAATTTAAAAATTTGCTATATTATGATTGCACCAATAAACAAATCACAATTTACTCTTCGAGTATTTTTTTTTTTTTTTTTTTTTTTAAAGGGCCAAATTGTAACAGTCCCAACTGAAATAATCATTGTACATATAAAATTATATATTTTATTTATATGTATACTAATTTATTAGTATTTATAAATTTTCTTTCCTATAAAGCTTGGTTTAAATGAATACATATTCATTAAATATATAAGCAAAAAGTTTCCCTAAATAAGGAATAAGCTTAATTTTTAAAACCAGGTTTAATTTTAAATGTTTGAGATGAGACGGAATGAAAAATTATATTATATTTTAAAAATCTTTCAATTATAATTCTAAAGGCTAGAGATTAAATTTACATCTTTTCCCTTATTTGACTACATTTTAATTAATTTATAGGCACTTATTTAGATTGTTACTCCCCTTATAAAGAAAACAGAGGGGAGTAACAATCTAAAGAAGGTGTACGGGATGAGACAAGATATTATTTTGTCTTAAAGTACATTGGACTAAACATCACTTTGTCTAAATAATTATTTAGTCAGTCATTTATATTCTAAAAAAAAGCATAGGGGACAAATAATTTAAAGAAGTACCAATTTATATTTGTTTAATTAACTCAGAAACTATGAAATTAACAAAGAAACATATCGTGTTATTTTCATCAACCTGAGACATTCTTGCTTATCATTAACTTCTTCAAGAAATCAAGCTAAACTCAATCAAATTAAAAGATAAATAAGTAAATTGGTCATCATATAACAAATTACTTTTGTTAACTTAATTTATTACATTGATAAATAATAATAAAACCTTGATAGCTATTAATAATTTGATAAAACTAAAAAAAATTCTTAACAACATTGTTTCAACATTCAATACGGGTTTCAAGAAAGACAAGCTTTTCCAAAATCACTGTGTTCCAAAAAGTTACTGCATTTAAATTAAAATAAATAAAGAGGGACAAAGAAGATTATTCTTATTATAATTTCATTGAGATAATTTTCGTTCCTTTTCATTCTTATAGACTTATTTACTTTTTAAACTGAAATTAGATAAAAACCTCGTTAACTCGGAATGTATTTAGCTCAGTTGAATTTAACTGAGTTTTATAATTAGACAATCCCTTTTTTTGGGGAGGGGGGGGGGGACTTTTCTTTTGTTTTCATTGTCTTCTTTATCTAATTGATAATTTTTTTTATTGTGCGTACAGAGGCCGGATTGCGGCGAACCTGCGCACTCAAGCTTAGGTCCCTCAAACACACTCTACCAAAAGAATACTAATCAACTATTTACCACGTATTCAAAAAAAAAAAAAAAATTAAAATTAGCACTACTAAATACGACTAAGATGAGAAGCAAATTATAAGTTTAAAAACTTAAATATTTAAAATGTTGATAACTATCAAACATTTATTGTTCCTGATTTACAAGAATTAAACTTACGAAATAGCAAAACGTGTAAAACTAAATTTACATTTATCTTGAATCAGCTGATTTACTTTTAGGTTTTCTAAAACCTATTTATACATTTATATTTTTTATTTTAATACATAAAAAAAAATACGGGGAAATTCTTGTTTAAATAAATAACCAAACTAAATGAAATGATAGATGCTAGTTTTTAAAATTATTTCTAAAGAAACCAATATATATATATATATATATATATATATATATATATATATATATATATATATATATATATATATATATACATATATATATATATATATATATATATATAATGTATATATTAATAAGAAAGTTGTTGTAAAATAAATTTGTTACATGTTTGCTACATCCGCATTACTTAGTTTCAATGCGGGTTTTGTAAATTTTTTAAGTTAAAATTTAAATCTTTATTTATTATTAATATCTTAAATAAGGTTTGAAAAATAAAATATACTATTGATAGCATAATAATAGTGTAAAGATTTTGAAATACTGTATTATTTTAAGTAAATTTATGTTAACATAATAATATAGTGAAAGCAAGAAAATATTTATTTCAGATATTTACATTTATTTATCAAATTATTCGTTTGATCAAGAAAATCACTAAACAAGTTTATACCAAATAAGCAATTTATTTTAAAATAATTTAACTTTTTTTTAGATCTAGGGAATACTTATTCTTAATTGTTTATTGAGTAAAATGACAAATATGGTTGGAATTTATACAATCGAGGGATGAATTAATGTTATTGATTGATACTTAAGAAGGTATTGCTACTCTCGAACTATCCTCATGTGTAATACTACTCATTTGAACCTTAAAATAGAATAGAATTTGTGGTTGGTTATAGTCTAGATCAGGAAATAGAGGTAATATTTACTTTGATACTCAGGAGGGGTTGATGAACTCCAAACAAACAAACCGATTCACCACTAAACACTTTAAATTGTTGATATAGATGATAAAAATACTCTTATTTTTTTAGAAAGTAAGGTTGAAATGTTCGTAATATATCTCACTATGCGACACTTTAGACATTACACTGATGGTTGAAGGGGCTTTGATCGGTTGGATGCTGCGTCCTAGCCTACTGCGCACTCTCCTCACAAAGGGCTACCAATATTACACAGCGAAAACTCCCTTTTTCCTCGACACTCTAGGGACTATCTTTATCCTTATCCTTTTTCCCCACCCTCCTTTATACCTAATTCTCTCCCTTACATTACGCATTGAAAAGAAAAAGGAATATTGAAAAGGGGCCAACAATATACCAATATTTCCGAAGAAACTAGGCTTTCTTTTTATCGAACTTAAACATTTCTTCTTTACAAGTTGGAATGAAATATATACGGCATAAGGGTTTTTTCACCAAATTTTACACTATTCATTTTTGTAGACACCTAATACTAATAATTCTGTGTTGTTTTATTTTTACAAAAATATGGAAAAGTTAGTAAAATATTATACTAACAATATTTTACCGTTAATTACAGGAATTGTTTTTTTTTTGTTTTGCTACAACGAAAAGTGTTATTTAAAACTTACTTATAATTTTTTTTTTTTTTTTTTTTTTCAAGCATGTCGAAGGTAACGGAAACATTGTGATCCTTCTGACGAATAAACTTTTTTTTATATATATCTTCAATTTGAAAATAATTGTATTCAGAAGTTTCAAACACCGCAGGGAATAGTTTTGGTCTTTGGTTCAGCTATTTTGCAAACCTAACTAAAATTAAATGATGAAATTAATTTTGATGGCATTTAGATGGAAGGTTAATTAGCCAATTGTTAGTCCTATATTAATTTCAAATTTTTGCGGGTTTTGCTTTCTCTTCTTCATTCCCACAAACCTTTTTATTTTATTAAAATGTATACCTTTAAAAGCACTTACGAAATTTTAATGGTCAAAGTATAGCCAACAAATGACTCCATGTTAATGTTAACCGTCTACACACAATTATAATATTAAAAACTTGTTATAAAAATAAGTTTGATCCGACTGGGAAACGAGGTAGATCCAAATAACCACACTTTCGTCCAACAATAAGGTGGCAAAGAACCACACTAATTGACAGACACCTTCAAAATCCAAGAAATTTTATTAAGATAAAATGGTCCAAATCCTACTTATTATAATATATTTAACTAGGTGAAAATATACCACTTTATTTATATATAAATATATATATATATATATATATATATATATATATATATATATATATATATATATATATATATATATATATATATATAGTATACAAGCTTTTTCATCAGTATTTGTAGAACTTTCACACATTTACAGGGACACAAAAAAATGCTAAAATTACTAGTTAATACCAGTTTAACTCGCTTGTGACAACCCAATCAAAGTGTCCGAAGCTGCTTTCTATTGGAACTTAGTTATCCATCTTATATAATATAGTCAATAACTTTAATAAGATGATTTAATTTTACTGCAGCTTCTAATTAATAGAACCAAAATTATATTAAATCATAGTTAAATGGCTATACAATAATAATATGAAGAATGTCTAAAACACATCGATAGCTTATCCATGATGCTTATAACAATTCTTTTACATTCTTTATATTAACTTCACTTACTTGTGAGGTACAACTTTTGAGACCTATTTTTTCGACATAAAAAGTGCTTGTATTTCGATTGCAATTCCCGGTAATAAATAAGTATTTCTTTTCAACGGTAAACATTTGTTTTAATGTAAAAAAAATTGACTTTTTTAAGTCTTTTGGTGTCTTTTAGGGTTCTTATAATTTTATTATCCTTATAATTCCCAACTTTTGTCTGTCTGGAGGTCATTAACGAGTGCGTATTTCCAAAAGTATCTAACACGTTAACACGAGGCTTGCAGTTACTTTTTGTGCAATAATTCACACACAGGGGAAATATAGGGAAGTTCCAAAAAATTATTTCTCAAAATCAATCGTAATTATTATAACGGAAATGTACCCCGTGGGAGTGTTAAATGTTAGAGAAGGAGGAAGAGGAGTTTTGTTTTTTTATCTACGATTGAAACGAAATATAAACATTATATCTCTGTTTAGACACGTCGAAAGTGATTCTTTTCTTAGCTGTATTCATTGCGCATGCGCGTTCGTAATTCTTCTTTTTTCCGCCCTAGTACGGAAAAAAAAGAGGAACTCTTCACCTTAACGCACGATTAGCGACTTTGTTTACATTTAACAAAACTAATTTGCTGTTTGATAATTAAAGTAACTGTTTATATCGAGTTTTTAGTGAAAAACAATGAGTCATTTAAGTTATAGTGACGAAAATGAGGAGAATAATACGCCTCCCGAAATAATTAATCCGGCACAAAATACTACTAATGAATTAATGTTAATCAGAAGAGAAATACGAACTTAAATACAGGAAGTATGTTAATTTTTTTCTGTATTTAGTATTTAAATCCACAATTGTAGATAAAGTACGGTACGCAACTCGTGCGAAAACTGTATTTTGCTTTGCTCGTGTGGTTTTACTACCCTCGCTGTCGCTCGGGTGCAAACTCCACACTCGCATGCAAAATACTACTTTCTGCACAAGACGCGTAATGTACTATTACCAATTCACCATTGCGCCTTTGATGATGACACCAATAATCTTTAGTTTAGAAGTCTCCTGAGCAATATTTTTAAAAATGTCTTTAGTCAGTGCTAACGAGTGAATTCTAAATGATTGAACTCTTTTCATTGGGATTTAGTATTCAAGTGATGGACATGGTGAAGTTTATTCAATGACCTAAATCTGACTTAGTCTTGACGTCCCCTTGAAAGACCTAATAGAATCGCGAGCTCATTCACTGTTCAATGGTATTAGCGTTATGTCTGACTATTATATGGTAATGTCATAGCTACTGATGGATTATGGGTTAAAAGTTAAAACTACATTTTGAACTTAGGTACAAAAAAAACTTACGTTCAAGGTCGAATCACCAAAATTAAGATGAAATAGGTAAACTTTGCTTATGCATTAAGCCTCAAAACGTCTCTACCGACAGGACTAGCATACCAGTTGACTTAAAGCTCCGTTTTAATCTTAATAATAAAGTTATCGCGGAATAGATTCTACTATTAATTCAAATACGTTCAAAACTATCTAAAAGCCGATGGCATTATACTTTTTTCAATAATTAAAATCATCAAGCAACTGATTCTTGTTAAATTTTTTATTATCTTCGTTCTATTACAGATAGCTTATTTTAGACACTTAATTTTTGGTAAGACAATTCCGTTTATGATTCCAACTTCACTTTCTATCGGAAATACATCTTAAAATAAATATTTGCATTTTTAAAAAGTAGTTCATAATTTCTTTATGATTTACTCTATATTAAAAATGGCAATGTTGTTTGCTGAAATGTTTTATTGCTATTTATAAAAAAAAAAAAACATGCATACATCTTTAAATTCCTTAAATCGATATTTGGTCGTCATTTTCATGATTTGATAATTAACCTTCAATTACTTGTTTATTTTTGACATAAAATTAAATTTTGATGACGGTTATTACAAGCGATCAATGATGAAATATATAGGGGAAAGAGAGATTATTACAGAAGAGGCATTTATTAAATAAATATTGTTTTAACCATATAAAGCAAGATGACACTTTAGAACGAGAAGTTAAGCCACTAATACGTCTGTCAATGCAATCATCAGCTGTTTATAATGGTGTCAACATTTAAACTAAGCGAATTTAAGTTATAAAGTAACTTTAGCAAATCTATAACCTTGTAGAGAACGATCTTCTACTGTTTAAAACTCTTCATGTTTAGATAGTTAATTGAATTATGAAGTGAAACAGGATGAGTTATATATTGCTTCCTAGCTTACCAAAGGTGACGGAAGCATTGTGCTCACTTTTGAGAACGAAAAATTTTTATGGCTCCGATGTAAAAAATTCCAAGACAGAAATCCGTTTCAGACATCAGGGAACATTTTTGGTCTCGTGTCTGTCTGTCTGTCGGTCTGTGTCCGCGAATCCTTGAAACTATTGACGATAACTTGACTAAATGTCGACAGATTTTGATGAAATTTCGTAGACATGTTAAATTTACCAATGCCCAGGGCGCTTTTGTTGGACAACGTTATCCGTCACGTTGCGCGCAACGCTCGCGTAAACGTGAACTTAAAATGTAAAATTGGAAATGTAGGTCTGGAAAAAACTCTATCTTCATCTATTCAATGAGACTAACATTTTCTTCAAATATATTTTTTTAGTAAAACAATCAGCGACACCGCTATGAAGTGTTAAAGATCGCTAAAACTATTAATAGTTTTTACAATATAACAATAAAGTAATATGACATGACAATAATGTTAATGTTAATATAACAATAAAGTACATGATAGGAGGCGAGGAAGCTATGTGCCACACTAATTGGCAGTCTATTTTTAAATGAGCTCGAATTTTATCAATTGTGGTTTGAGTTAAAATTGTAATTAAAAACATTAAGTTTTCTCTCAATTTTTCGAAATAACTAGGAGTAAGTTCAAAAATAACGAAAATATAAAGTAAGGTAAAAATAACGAACTTAGTTCATAGGTGAAACATAATTCGACCATACCCTAATGCAACTATTAGCAACAGGAAATATTGTTATTATCTTCTGTTTGGATGCATTTATTGTTTGTACATATCTCGGGATGTTAAGGAATTAGCCCCACTAATCCTACAGGGCCTCTTCTATGCTATCTCCTATCTCTCCAGAGTTTTTAGGCCAGCAGCTCTTTTGCAGGTATGTTAGTTGTTCAATGGTGCTAAGAGAAGATTACCTGGTTAAACATCTGCTTACTGCTGCTGGAATCCCTTTAATTTCTCTACCCTTTTGGCAGAATTGTAGTAACACTTATATTCAACAATTAAATTTACACAATAATTATTTTACATTTATATTTACTTCTTTAGTAAATCGTCTTGTTTTTCAATGTTTGTTTTTCCTGTGCTAGTGTGTCTGTCTCTCTATAACGAACCTGATCTCCAAAAGTACCCACACAATTTACAGATAAATTTTCACAATCAAATTATATTCATTCAATTTCTTTTTTTACAAAAAGTTGAAACTTTCCAGTTATTTTATGAGTAATACCCAAACACCGGAAAATTATAAGATATTCCCAAAAAAAATCACTTAAAAATTAGAGGCTTGACGTTTAAGGTGTTGAAAAAGTTTATAATCGAAAATCAAAAAGGAAGAACAAAAATATAATATTTGGTTTTTATTTTGTAGCAATTAATCTGAGCGCCATGTATCCTTGAAAATTGCGTTTTTCGTGTTCCCCTTCTATTATTATAGTAATCTAAAAGTAATTATCGCTATTATTTTCACAAAAAAAAACGCTTTTTAAGGAATTTTTCATTAGTGCATATATTAGGAAGAAATGTTTTCCCCCTAAAATCTTAAACATTTATTATCTTCGGAACGGATTGGGCTAGGCACTTGGAGTAGTGTCATTGCGATTGGATAGTAAAGCGCATATAAAGTCGTTTATTTCAATTTTTCAGAAGTTATAGTTTAAAATAACTTTAAAATGACCACCATCTCGATACGGTTTGGCCGATCATGCTGATAACCGAACTCTTCCTATTTGGTAAATTGTCTACGGGCCCTTTGTGTGTGCTAAAAGCACATACTTTTGATTAAAAAATGTTTAGATATTGAATTCGCAAATTAATGTTACAGCAAAACGTTGTATTTAGCCACTTTCTTTATTTCCTCGATGTGAATTACCGCAGATTGTCCAGAATTAGGACTTTGATTTCAGGCGCTAATTATTCCCAAATAATAATCCCCGGATATGGTCATTTTTATTATAATTTATTTATTTATTTCACATAATTTAAGTCCTTAACAACAATTGCGCCAAGATTAGGACACGCTTACTACTATAAACAACTATTTTTTAAAAATGTTTTATTGTATGTATAGTTTAGGCAAAAAGTTTTTTCACACAATTCTTTACTAAAATATAGGCTATAATCTTTCATTGATATATCGTAATAACGGTGAGAATACCTTCACAGGCACGTGTGAGGAGACCACAAAAGAAGGCTGGAGTGGGAGTGAAATCGGCCAAAGCGACTGTTTCTAGGTGGGATTCTGACCCAACGGAACCTGGACATGAGATCAGTCTCGCTCCTAAGCTCTCCAACTCTTTATCAAGCTATGCCACAAACTCGTTTTGAACGGCCACTCACCTAAACTCGCGCTTTCACAATAAAACTTTAAACCTCACACTAAATCCCTTTTACAAACTTTATTGAATTTTTCAAATTATTATTACAGTGTTTTATTAATGGTTCTATATTTGGATTTTAATATAATTAATGCTTATTTAAATGTTCATAAATGTAATAATTCTATATGTTTAATTATTTGTTGTTTTTTATTAATTGATAATAAATAAGAACAGACAAAATGGGAAACACTCAAGTAAAGGTTGAAGATTTAGATCAATTGGAAAGGTGAATCAAATTTTATTAATATTTATTTATTAATTCATTATTAATTATTTTCATTTTTAATAATTAAACCGAATTTAATTGTGAGATAAAGCCAAAGTAGTATCCATGAGATTATTTTATATTACACTCATTAATCATTTGTTTAAAAGTATAATTTGCATATTCTATGAACAACCATTCCATAAATTATTTTTACTTCATTAAATTATTTTTATAATTATTTGCCCATGCCTACAATGTTCTTACACGCTTATAATTAGCTTACCTTGCTCGTCCGGGACAAATCATTTAATTAAATAAATAAAATATGAATGTAATTTTCCCGTCGTTGAGGCAAAATCGATAAATATGGTTGTTTGTTGTTAATTTTAGTTTTTGTTTTTTTTTCTCTTAAAATTTGGGGTGACAGTTCCTTCAAGTCATTAAAATCAATGTATATGGTTTATTTTAAGAAAAATGTAATTAAAAAAAATTGATCTGAGACAACTTAGACTACTTTTCTTATATACGAGTACCAAGTATAATTACTTGGATCAGCATTTAACATTTATTATAATTGTATCGTAGTTACATTTAATTACTATTAATAATTTTGTCAAAATTATCATAGAAATAACTCCTCCCCGGTGGAGAATCGAACCGGCTCCTCAAATTTCACAGTTAAATCTATTTTCTCAGAAACTAGATTTTTCACGGGAAATCTAACCATTTGATTAGATCCGTATTTAAATTGACTTCATTTTAGAATTTCATAATAAAATTCGTCAGAACCTATTATGAGACTTTTTTCCTAGCTTTTGGGAATAGCGCTTCCATCGGTGTATGTTTCTTTCTGAACCTATACGCCAAATATCACGAATAAGGGCTCCACCCGTCTACACAGACTGCAGATGACAGCAAAACATTATTTTTTAAGAACCATTTTTTTTGGACTCAGAGTCCTCAAAACGTGGAAATTCATCAAAATTTCAAAATCTAAGTTTCGGGCCATAACATTTTTTTCTCTTTTTATATATTATGTATATGAGAAAGTAAAAAAATATATATTTATATTAAAAAATAACAACTTTTTTATTTAATTCCACGACTACTGTTCAGAGAATTACTAGTACATTGCGTCTTTTTTACTTACTCATATGCGTAGTCTATAAAAAGAGAAAGTACTGTGTTTTTTATTTTATTTTCAGATTTGGATGGATTTTTACGTTTGGTGGTCCCCTGAGTCCAAAAATGTCTGTACTGTACAGACGCATGGAACCTAAACTGCTAGACAGATTTCTATGACTTACAGTTCAGAAAAACAATCTCGAGGCGAAATCGAGAAATAAATGTTTGCCCTAAATTTAGGGGTACCACCCCCAAACACTCTGAATAAATGTTATTTCTCATGAAACGGAGCTGGCGATTTTGATGATAAAATTCTAAAATGAAGTCCAATTATATGACCATATAATTAAGTCGTTTAAGTCGAGAAAATAGAGAGGCCGAGTTTGGCTTGACGCCGGGGAGAAAACACAAGACCAAGAAATTATGTTTTCTAACATGAGAAAGTTTAGCATGCACGAATTGTATTGGACAGATTTTTTCTTCGTTTGTTTACCTAAAACGTTTTGCGCCAAGTCCTATGACCAGGAAACAATCTAATTAATTAAAATGTAGCCTAATTAATAAAAATTAACTAATTTGGGCTAATCTGCAGTTATCCATACAGTCGAAAATCGCTTGGCGGCACAATTTCGCTTGATTTATATACACTTAAGAGATTATATCCCTTTGTCAAAAGAGTTCATTTTTAAGATTTATACATTTGAAAGATTATGTCTATATATTTAATAAATTTTAGAGATGATATCCCTTTGTCTAAACAGTACATTCGATTGAGGGCCCCCCAATTTTCTAACATCTTTTCCTAGGTGGCTGGATAACTGCAGTTTTACCCTAATTGATATGGTTTATAACAAGAGAAAATATTTCCAACTGAAAAAAAAAAACTTTCTTCATTACGACAGTAATATTGAATTTAAATACAAAAATATCTGATTTAATATATTTATTATTAAGCCTGTTTTAAAAGTTTGTAACAGGTGATTGTTTATATTTCTCTTCCGATGCTCAACAGAATCAGAGTGACTTACACAATATCTCGGAAACTAGATTTTTCCGAGAATTAAACCTTTAGTGTATTTTTCACTTTCTCACATACGTAGAATGTAATATATAGAGAGAGAAAGCATTGTATATTTCTGTCGTCTGTACAGGTTTGTGGAGCCTAAACTAGTGTGCCAATTTAAATAAAATTTGGGATACAGAAAGGTCATACTAATAGCTTAAAACTTGGGGATACCACGCCACACCACAATTCCGTCAATTTTGATTAAAGAATTCTAAAACGTAGTCTATTTCAATTCGTATCTAACCATACAAGTTCCTTTAAAATGAAAAATCTAGTTCCTGAGGAAATTTCTTTAAACGTGAACTGTGGGAGGCCGGTTCGATTCCCCGCCGGGAGGAGTTACTTTTATGGTAAATTTAACCATAAAACAACTAATAAAGGGAAAACACTTTACCAAGTAATTATGTACTCGTAAATGAGAAAGTTTATTACAAGTTGTAGAGCAGATTTGTTAATTGATCAATTAAGTTTTTTTGGGGGGTTATATAACTTCCTTCTAATATATTATATAAGTTTTACATATATTTGACACTGGTTTTTCATGGAATAGTAGAATGTATACAGAAAAACTACTTCATTTCAATGACAAAATTTATTTTCAACTTATTTAGGAAATAACTGTATAATGCTTCGACTTTGAAGCCAAAAAATTATTTGAGTTCCTCTAAGTTTGTAGGTACAGGTCATTTCAGGAACTGTAATTTTCGGTAACTGGATGTTCACTAACAAATAAAACTAATAAATAAACGTTATATTTAAGACAGCACATGCTATCTTTGTTTAATTAGAGATATTAATTAATGAATGCTTAAGGAATTGAAAAAGCATACTTTCATCTTCTTTTACTTTTTAGTACATATAGGGGTTTGAGTATAGAAGTGTTTAAGAAATAAAAATATTTTTAATTGTCGTTATAAGCTTGTTTTTCATAATATAGAGAAAAGAGCAAAAAGATAGTAAATGTCTTCTTTTGTCAACAAATATGACCCAAAAATGAATAGATGATTAAATACGAGTAATAACAGGGACAAATAAAAAATTTAATGCCACGAGTAAATATTATATCATATAATGATAATTCAAAAATTAAATAATTACTCAGTATTGGAAGTCAAAGCATCTAAATTTGACATATGTTAAATAGAGTGATTCTCTATCAAGTTAAATTAACGACAATAGCAATGTCGTAGTTAAGTTCAATTTAGGTAGTCAAAATGACCTTAACTGACTTCAAACTATTAGATAAGTTAAAATCAAGTGAATAATAATTCAGCTTGACTTTGACAGATTGAGGTAATTGTGTTGTAATGATTAGCCCGTTTTCTAAGTCCATAATTCTTCTTATCTTTGTATTTTTTTCTATAGGTAATAGAGTTGTAATGATTAGCCGGTTCTCTAAGTGCATAATTCTTCTTATCTCTGCATTCTTTCTATCTTCAGCGCTTTGAATAAGAAATCACAGTGAAATTTAATATTTTAATACCCATGTCAATAAATTTATATAATTATAATAATATGATAATGTGCTTTTTTTAAACACTACATTCTTTTCTTTATTTTCCAATAAAAAAAAAATCTCACATGTGTGCATTTGTGATAACAAATAATATTATAAATATTTAACAAAGGAACAACCAAGATTTTTTTAAGTTTTATTATAACTTTATAAAAAGTGATCCCCAAGAAAACCCTAACCGTAAAATAAGGGCCAAGATCCAGACCCCCTCCCTAAGTATATCAGCCTAAGTAGATATATACATTTTGGCCAAGTTTGCTCTTACTTTAGTCCATAACCTAGCTTCACTTTTACTTTCATGAGAAATACTGCACTTTTTACTTTCATATATATAAAGAGAAAGTAGGTATTGTGATGGCACGAAAATTCGATTTTGATGGATTACACGTTTTGAGGTTCCCTGAGTCCAAAAAAGTAATTTTAAAAAAAATCGGCACTTTTTTACTTTAGTAACCCTCTTGGTTCTAAACAATAGTCTGCCCTACAAAAGTCTCAAAGGTTTGTGTGTTTGTCTCCCCAAGACATTGAGACTCCTGGGGCAGTTTCATATTTAATATTCCTTTATCTTAATCGTTGGTTAGACTAAGGGATATGATCACAATTATATACACAAATGTGATATTCCTTTGTCCCAAGGTACATTGGAATAAAAATATCCCTTCGTCTTAATAGTAATTCAGACTAAGGAATATATGCTACTCTGTATATGTTCCTTTGTCTAAATAACTATTAACACAAAGGGATATAGAGGGGTGCTAAAGTAAAAAAGTACCAAAATATCTGTCTGTCATCTTTGCAGACATGTGGAGCCTAAACTGGAGCCTAAACTGCAGGGCCGATTTTGATGAAATTTGGCATACATGTTCAGAAAAATCATAATCCGAGGTGAAATCAAGAATCTAACGGTATAAGCCTTTTTCCCAAGAAATATCTAGTTCTGAGAAAAAAACTTTAAACTTGGACGGAGAGAGGCCGGGTTCGATTCCTCACCGAGAAGTTTCTTTTTGATAAATGATTATTTTTATGATCTATTTTGATCAAATGTTCAATAATAATTAAATTTAACTACGAAAAATCTAAAACTAATGAATAGAAAACACTACGCTAAGTAATTATGAACTTGTATATGAGAATGTTTGGCTGAGTTGTCTAGGACCGATTTTTTATTGCTTATAACTTGGCCAGTTTCTGAATGAGGCATAAAACAGACTAGGCCACAATGTAGATATCACTATTTTGAAAGACTGACTTTTCATAAAACCTTTATCAATTCAAACTTAGATGTTTGCCAAAAGAAGGAACTTGAAAAACTTGTCTGATTAATCCTCGATCAAAACTACATGGTATTTAAAAATACTTTCAATACTACAAACAATGGGCTAGCTATGAGGTCACTAATTATTCCTCCCTCCCTCTCTTAGTGGATATGGTCATGAATTTTATTGAAGAGAAAATAGTCATATCCAATTATAATTAATATCCCTTATAATTTAAAAAAAAATAAACGAATAACAAAGCCCAAAAATAATAAACAGGTCAAGTGTGTGCTAGTCAGCACACAGCGAGGGTCCGTAGGCCACACTATATAGTGTTTAACTGTAAAGTGTATAGTGTTTTTTTAAAATGCTAAAAAGCTTACTTTGAACAATTCTAAGGGTCTGATATTCTCAAAACACACTCTGATAAAGTATTTTTTTGCCACTCAACCGGACTACAACAATATAAATACATCGAAAAGACCATAATTATAAAAAAAACGTATTTTGTCAATAAATAATAAAATAATATTTTTTTCGAAATTTCCAAAAAGTGGTATCTTTACTTTTGGTCGCAGAATGCTCAGGAATTTTTTCAGATTTTTTGCACTTCACATAAGCGAGATAGAAGGGGGGGGGGACACGTTTCAAACTCGCCTACGCTCGCCCTATCAAAGTTATAACCAAAGAATTATATATTGTTACACCCTTCCATATGATACTCCTCACGGTGTCGAAAAAAAAAAATTTTAACCCTTAAGTTTTTTGCAAAATATTTTTTTTAAGTCGCTATATTTTTAAAATATGTGGGTAGGTATAAGACACATACATGCCAAATTTCAAAGTGATCGGACGAAAGGTGTAGCCGTGAGAGCACGCGGACGGACAGACACACGCAGGAAAATATAAGGGTCCTTGGTTTTGCCTACGGACCCTAAAAATTGTATTCAACACAACAATAAACTTTATATAAAGTGGTCAAGAAGTACTTATACACTTTGATAAGTAAGTCAGTGGGTTTTGTCACCTAATGTATATTATAGTCAAGCTATTTTTTTTTTATACATTTTTTATAAAATTGTTAATAACTTTAGTTCTACTCAATATTATTAGATGAAACCAATACTACATCATGTTTGCACTCACCTCTGACACAGCAGTTTTGCGCCTATAAAGTCGGACTGGTGGCGATAGACACTGACATACATACACATGAAAAGTTTATGTACATACATCAATACTATACATACAAATTTATATGCATACATAAATTTTTATATACATACAAGAAAAAAGTTAAGGGTGGATTGGGTTTTCGGAATGTATGAAATGAAAAAAAAAATCCAAACATTCAGAGACAAAACTTTAATTTTATATATTACAACTAATAAACAAGTAAATAACTCTTTTTAATTTATTATTGCTGGATACATCCTATTTATAACTGGTCAAAAGAGCCAACTTGATTTTTCAATATTAAAGCTATATGGATTCATTTTGTGTAGGGGAAGCTTCCTTACCTTGGACACTGCCCCCAGCACAATTCCAAGGAGAGAGGACTTTTTGTTGTTGTTACTACTAATCAGATCAAAGCCTTTTAAGGAGCAAATAGTTAATTCTTGAAGCAAAAACTTTCCCATTCTAGTGTTGTTTAATATTGAATTTACTTCGAGTAAATTGGTTGCATTAAATAATTTTTTTTAATTGATTAAAATTAAACTAAAATAATTTTATATATTTTGTATTTATTTTCTTAGAAATTAACAATAATATTTTATGTTGCAGCTTAAAGGGACAGAGAACAGAATTTAGCATCAATGGACAAGCCTATAAAGGTAAAAAAAAAAATCTTTTATACCTAATGAAATTTTAAAGTAACTTGCAACATAATATCTTTTTAACTATAGCTTTCATAATAATTGTTTGCAAGAGGCTTGAGTGTTTATTGGCATATATAACATTGTCACCAGAGAATTAGATTAAAGATAAGATATGACCGGGCATAAATTAGTTGAGTTGCAACAGAGTTTTAAATTAAAACTTTGTGAAAATGGCAATTATATTATTGCCTGAGATGTTTCCCTTTTCTTATCATTTATAAAATTGCAAGATTATTATGAATTTTGTTTTGGCTGTATTGTCTCAGATATTATGTCATTTATTTATATTTGAAGATAGTAAATGTGAATAGTTAACTTAAATCATTATACTTTATACTTATATAAACTTGTATAAACTGTATAATTAAGATTTTATAATAAAAAACGGCCGACTATTGAGTTTCAACCATCATTTGCCTAAAAAATTTGACCTTTTATAACAAAATATTTTCCTATGTGACAATTATATTACTAAAATCCTTAAATTTCCTTGGTATTTATAAAATAGCCACGAGATATGATTGTGACACATTTTACAATGTGCCTATTTATATTTGAGTGGTGTACAAGTGGTACCTCAAGTTGCCTACTCGTCCTTGGAGAGATATGATGAGAGAGTGGAATCGAATTTAACAAGGGTCGGTAGTACTGACAGCAACCACTTACAGAGCTAGTTGCTTGAGCAACTTGCATATGTGTTTCCAAAAAATTCCGCTAGAATGCACACAAATGTAGAAGTTTAGAGTTCTGGAATTGTTTTTAGTTATTTTTTAACTAATTTAGTTTTTAGTAATAGGATGACAATGGAGCAATAAGCATCCGCTGAATAGTGCAACAGACCATATTTTTATAAAATTTAACATAGGATTAAAACCATAAGAATTTGCAATCCTTTTCAGCTTTACTTTATAAAATACACTAACTTACAAATTATGCTGTAAAAGTAAGTTCCAACTGATGAGAGTGAGAACTATCATTATCAATTAGGATTAAAATTAGTGAGGTACGGTTTAATAAAAACTACATAGTTTGACCAACAATTTGTAATTTATGCACATCGTCAGGGTTTGACTACAGGTAATAGACAATATATACTGAACTTAGAGTAGAAACATATTGACGTTAAAAAATAGGACTGACTTCAGTATATTGTCTATTACCTGTAGTAGTTAAACCCTGACGATGAGCATAACTTACACGAACTAGTTGGTTAAACTATGTAGTTTTTATTAAACCGTACCTCACTAATTTTAATCCTGATTCATAATTTAACGGTTGCTAATTCAAATCTTACTATCATTATCGATTTAAATTTCCAATGCATAATTTATTTCTGGCTTAATTTTTACTAACAACGTAGTAGTAATTGTTCAAGATCATTTTATATGTTGTTTTTTCATTAGAAAGTAAGGAGAGGCATTGTATTTTACTGTAAAAGTTTACCTTCTGCAATCAGTGATTCAATTACATAGAAATCACCTATTTGTTTTCTGTCTTACGCCTAATCTATACTGAGGGCTTTCATATTTTAATATATTTAATGATATTTTGGGGGTTTCGTAGTTTATAATGCATGTACGTTAGATAGACGTTTATAGTGTAGAGTAGATGTCCCTGGTTGAATTCCCCGGGGTCCTAATGTTTTACTAAAAGTTAAATTAATTTTTTTTGCAATTTTCATCACCCCTCTATAAGGTATCAGCATGAATTATTTCATAAATAAAGGACTAGTCGTTATATGGTACTCGGGGGAGGGAGAATTTTACTTGGGAGATATTTTGGTGCTAAAAACGTAATATTGGCTGTAAAAATCACAATAGTCGTAAAATGTATATGTTTGTAATCTACTCTTCAGTAGATTTCATTTGATACCCGAAAATGATCTCGAAAATTAAAAAATGTGGTTGAGATTTGCACATTTTGGCGCATTCCACATGCGCATATTAAATGTTTAACTTCTAAAAATTTTTTCTATATGTGGTTCAAAAAGTTACGTCAGTATTTCAAATTCACATCTCTAGCGTGATCTGTTCGGGGATATGAACCAAAATACGAAGGGCATACAGACACATAACCCTCTGCATAAGGGTTTCGAGAATAATCTACGAAACCCCAAAAATGTTTCTATTTAAAATCACTTTTATTATTTAATTTCAGTTGGTGCAGAGGTAGGGGACATGTCCCTCAACACATTTATAAGGGAACATGCACATCTAAAAGGAACCAAATTTATGTGCCTTGAAGGAGGTTGCGGTGTCTGCATTGTAACAGTCAATTTCACACATCCTGTAACTTATAAAAGAGTGTCATATGCTGTCAATTCGGTAATTAATATTATTATTGTTATTAATAATAATACATTATATTAATTTTATCATTTACTTTAGAGAGATTATTAATTCAAGACAGTGGTTTCAGATAACAGTAAGTAAAATAAAGTAATTTACCTATATTATTGCTCTACTTTAATGAGAACATTATTTATTTATTATTCTCTGTTAATGTGTTTATCATAATATTTTTCAGTGCTTGATTAGAGTATTATCTTGCCATGGATTTGAAATTACTACAGTAGAAGGCATTGGGAATAAGTACAAAGGTTATCACGAGGTACAAAGAAGACTTGCAAATGCAAATGGATCGCAGTGTGGATATTGCTCACCAGGCATGGTGATGAATATGTACAGGTAAGCCCTCTAATAAAACTACACATACATTCAGGTCTTTCATCAGAAAAAATGTTTGTATCAGTTTTATATAAGAATACTAGACTTATTTATAAATAAAAATAAAACAACAGACAATAACTTACAGAGTTTAGAAGCTATTATAATTATCATCGAAGAATATATATGAAGAAAGAAATAGACATTATTTTTAAATTTATAGCAATTAAATATAAATATTTTATTCAAGTGAAGAAACATTATATTATTCATTGTGTAACTTTTTTCATTTTATAGTTTACTGCAGAAGAATCCTAAAATGACGATGGATGAAATTGAAAATTCATTTGGAGGTAATATCTGCAGGTGCACGGGTTACAGACCTATATTGGATGCCTTTAAATCATTTGCTATAGACGCACCGAAGGAACTCGTCGACAAAGTCGCAGACATTGAAGTATGTATGCTTGCTAATCATTAAGGTAGAAGGGTAGAAGGTACCACAAAGTAGTTTTATTGCAGTAAAAAAGAAATTTCACAATACGCAAATCTAATAAAAGACGAAGTCGCATTGAGAATTGCCCAATTAATGCATTTTATATATTTTTAATATGATCTCATTTATTTATTGTGTAATTAAAGAGATATATTATTCCAAGAAAAGAAAAAGAGTAACTGTTTTTAGTATCATGCGTGTAATTACAAAATAAAAAAATGCTAACATATCTATTTATAAAACGCCGAATCTAGATGTTTTATAATCATTAAATTATTCATTATTCTACAAGCCAACTTTTAATTTTCATTATAGTTATTGGTTTTTTATATAATTATTGTAATTTATAAGTATAATAGTACATTACGCGTCGAGTGCGGAAAGTAGCATTTGGCATGCGAGTGTGGAATTTGCACCCGAGCGACAGCGAGGGTAGTGAAACCACACGAGCAATGCAAAGAGTTGCGTACCGTACTTTATCTACGATTGTTAGATTTAAATAATAAATACAGAAAAAAATAAACTTGCTGTATGTAAGTTCGTATCTCTTCTCTTGATAAAGATGGCATTAATCTTGAGTTGTATTTTTTGCCGAATTAATTATGTCTGGAGGAATATTATTCTCTACATTTTCGTCAAAGCCATTTGATTCATTCATTGCTTTTAACTAAAAACTCGATTAAACAGTTACTTTAATAAAAGAATAGCAAATTAGTTTTGTTAAATGTAAACAAACTCGCTAATCGTGCGTAAAGCTCAAGAATTCCTCTTCTTTACCGCGCTAGCGTGGTAAAGAAGAGGAATTCTTCAGAACTATGAGACGCGCATGCGCAATGAATACAAGTACGTAAATAATCACTTTCTACGCATCTAAACAGAGATATAATGTTTATATTTCGTATCAATCGTAGATAAATGTATTTTTTAAGGACTTGGATTGCAAGAGGGATTGCTTCGCCTGTACTGGAAAATGCGATTCAAACTGTAAAGAAATAAACGCTGAAAGAGTTGACATTCATCAGCTTATGATCTTGGATTTCGAAGATGGTTCACAGTGGTATCGTCCGACAACAGTACAGGAAATCGTACAAATTTTTGACTTAATCGATAATAGATCTTATCGATTAGTAGCTGGATACACAGGACATGGTAAGATATGAATATTTATGGAGACTGCTTTATGCTCCACGGAAGTCTGAGTGTGTCTCTCCAATAATTAGAAGATTAGCTAAATAGGAGCTGCATGAATAAAAGATACACATATAATTTATTAACATTTAATTATACTTTTATCTTTAGGTGTGTACAGAGTGGATCCTAAACCTGATGTTTACATTGATATAAACGGAGTAAGTGAACTTCATGGATCATCAATATCATCTTCTGGAATCACGCTCGGTGCAAATATGAGTCTTACTGAAACAATGCAACTTTTCTATCAAGTTGCTAAAGAACAGCCTTCAAGATATGCTTACTGTAAAAATCTTGCTGATCATATGGATCTTGTTGCTAGTGTTCCAGTAAGAAACGTAAGTTATAAAAGTCTGTATGTTCTCTTTGAATTAGTATTTATTCTATATTTCGGATTAAATTTCTACTGCTAAAAACCTTGTTGAACGACAGACCGAACCAAGACTAAACATTCTGAATTCAGAGACATCCAAAAATGTCGTTGTTCAGAATGATCAACGAAACAATGAAAATATTTTTATCGATTTATACAAATAATGTTCTTCCTCAGTGTGAAGAAAAGAAATGAATAGAGCTTATATTTTAAAGTTAACTTTAATATAATTAAACGTAGCCGTCTTTCAGTCGATATTTATTGAAACTTACTGATATTGAATAAAACTCAAATAGTGAAGAAAATATGTGCAATCTAAAATAAAAGACTCGATTCAGAAATTATGTCACCGATAAGCATCATCCTTGATAGTTTTACATTAACTTGCAGATAATACATAAAAATACCTTAAAGCAATATTTATAAATAAACCACAAATTATGAACCATATAAATGTTAACTTTTTATGTTTTATGCAAAAGCTGGTCGTTGTCATGCGCGTTAGGTTTAACACCAATTTTACACTGCAATAGTAATTTATATTTATATTGGCTGAGTATTTATTATTTTACAGATTGGGACATTAGCAGGGAATCTATTTCTCAAACATCAACACAACGATTTTCAATCAGATATTTTCTTGCTTTTGGAAACTGTTGGCGCTACAGTAGTCATCCGTAAGTAAAATGTACCACTTTAAAAGACTATACATACTTATTAACGCTTTAATGTACTTCACAATATAAATTACGCAATTATAAATTAAGTGTCTTTGGACAACAGTCAAGTGTTGTAAGACCTGTTTACTATAGACAATTATTCTCACGCACCTTGAAGGCTGGAAATTAGAATACTGTATTTTTAAAGTTTTTATTTGGCTTTTTTTTTCACACTTTAAAATCCTGATTTCTAAGCTATTGTAAAAAGAGGACCCAAGGTCATTCAGTTGCCCTACTTCATCTCTTTGTGATTATATAGTAATTATATTTATTTACATCAAGTGCTATAACTACAACAAATAGAAATGTCATTGAAATTCATCTTACTGGATTAGAAGAATCTATGTTATTACATAAAAAGAACTTTTTATCTATCCAAGATGCTTTCAGACTTAATTTGAAGCTCGCTGAGAAACATTAAAAATCATGTCTGTCCTATATTAAAGTGATACGCTATCGTCTGGAACTCCTTACACAAAAAAGTCATAACGTTAATAGCCAAGTAACAATTTTGATGACCCACAATAGTATATTCAATAGCTCTTTCTTGAATTTAACAATATGCAACATACAAGCTCAAAATAAAATCAGTTCTCTCCATTTCCTATATGACAAGACATTAACTGTATTAACTTGCAATTCTGGGGAGTCATCACCATTAATTTTCTTATAACCTATAATTATTTATTCATTTTTCTTCCGAGCTTACCGTAGGTAACGGAAGCTATGTGATCCTTCTGAAGAACGAAAAATTATTATTTCTTTAATTTTTAATTTTAATTATTAGTTATTTTTTAATTATTAGTTATTAAGATAGAAATCCGTTTCAGACATCACGGACATTTTTTGGTTCCGTGTCAGTCTATCGCTCATTTTTTGCGAACTAACATACCTTAAAAACTACTAGTCCGATATTAATGAAATTTGGTTGGTAGGTCATAATTAGCTCATTTTTGGTCCCATATAGGGTTTAACCTTCATCTCCCATTTGTTTCTCTTCCACATGTGCAAGAACATACATCAATTTACACCTATATTTTTAAAAGTACTCATCTGATAATTATGAAATTTTAATGGTTTGTCAAAAGTAGTCAGCAGATAGTTCTAGATTAATTTCAACGGTCTGCGCTCGATAATTTTTCTAAATTGATACTTTAATTCATGTAAAATTCTCTGTCAATTAGTGTGGCACATAGCTTCTTCACGTCCTGTTATATTGACGTATACTTAAATGATTTTATGCTTTTTCAAGTCATTATTGTCATTATTATTGTCAAATTTGTTTAATTGTTTCCTCTGTTTTTACAAGGTTTTATTTAACTTGCAATGTATGAATGTATGTATGTTCGGGTCAAATCTTGCAACTGAAGTTTAAAGCAGTTATCCTCAACCGATTAATACAAAATTTTGAAGTAAGTGACGTCATTCTAAATCCAATATGGTGGGCAGCACAAGACGGCGGACTAGTTTTTTTTTTTTAGCACGCCCATGATATGGGTATCAAATAAAAGGGTTTGGTGAGAAGAATACGAATAAAGCTTGTATTTAAAATTAACTTTTTATATTTAATCTGTCAAAATTGTTTTGATTTTTTACATGAATTAAAGTATCAATTTAGCAAAAGTTAAAAAGTTAGAGCACAGACAGTTCAAATTAATCTGGCGCTATCTGCAGGTTACTTTCGATAAACTGTAAAAGCTTCATACAAATCAGATAAGTATTTTTGAAGCTATAGGTGTTAATAAATGTATTTTTGCGCATTTAGAATAAAAGAGGGCAGACGGTTAAAACTTATATGGGACCAACAATAAGCTAAATATGACCCATTACACAAATTTCATTAATATCAGGCGTGTAGTTTTGAAACGAAGTTCCTTATGGCACGTTCTGGAGCCCGGGAGTGAATCCGAAAAAACGAACAAAATCACCGTCACAAAATAACCGTCACAAAATCACCGTCACGCAAAATCCGTCACGAAATCTACCGATGGCGATAACTTGTGTAAAAGTTGACCGACTTACTTGAAATTTGGTACACATGTTCATTTTGCCAATGTCAGGGACAAGTTCGTTGGACAATGTTATCCGCCCAAGCGTTCACGCACAACGCTCGCGTAAACGTAAGCTTCGAATTTAAAATTGGAATTTATAGACGAGAAAAAATTCTAACTTCTTCTATTTAATGAGACAAACAACGTTTTTAAATATTTTTCTTTTAGTAAAACGAACACCGACACTACTATGAAGTGATAAAGATCGCTAAATTTATTAAAGCGGACCAAACCGATTAAAATAAAGAAAACAACGTTTTTACCGATATCTTACGTTCTAACGTAAAGATTTAGATGAAACTTTGTATACATCACCTACAGTACAATTGAAACAAGCATGTAACATTTCAACCTGATACAAGCAGAAGTTTTTGTGAGTTAATGATTTATATTTTTTATTTTAATATTTAATTGGAGTACGGGGCCTGGGAAGACAGTTCTTTTTCGTTCTACAACCATCTGCTTTTACTATAAATTTATCATTACCTTTTTTTCTCAATATACAATACATTATTTATTGAAAGACGCTCGCTTCAAAGATAATAAAACGATTTTCATTTAATTTTGCCTTAACTCCGCTAGTACAAATAGTTAGTTACTTTTACTTTTGTCTCTTTTCTAACTCCACCATGTATACTTAGTTATTACAGCGATTTTATAATTTATATTTAATGAAAAGCGTAAGGAACTTCGTTACTACCGGGTGTCCCACGACACCACACGTATTTTTTAAGATATGTTGGTTCGCAAAATTTGAACGACAGACCGACACACGATTTCTGTCTTGAACATAAAATATTTTCGTTCTTCAGAACGATCACATAGCTTCCTTTACCTTCGATAAACTCCCTGAAAACTTATTTTTTGTCACCTTTATTATAAGTACAAATTTTAAAGTTTTAGTTGAGTGATAGGAAAAATATCACCATTTGTTTCATATTTTATTTTATAATGCAATAACTAAAGCTACAATTAATACGATAGCTAAGCTACAGCTAAAATGTGTGGTAATTGTGTGATAAAATAAAATAGGCGCCAAAAATTGCATATTGATTCCAAAAAAAAAAAAATGAACTATAAAACTGCTAAGCTAGAATACTTGCACTTGGTTTCTCATTAAAAAAAAGTCAAAGGAGGAAAATAATCAAAAGTGATCCGGAAAATCGAATTTTAGGGGTCTTCTGACGGACCTTCTGCCGCCAAATATATATATATACCACACTGATGAAATGCCATATTGATATAGTCTGAATTGTCGGATTAAATTTTCTTATTATATATATATATATATATATATATATATATATATATATATATATATATATATATATATATATATATATATATTATTTATATATATATATATATATATATATATATATATATATATATATATATATATATATATATATATATATATATATATATATATATATATATATATATATATATATCTGTTATAAGAAGAATTATTGTCTTAATCATATTTAATGCCGATTAGTAAGATATGTATGGTTAAGTGTGGTGTTTGAAAATTATTGATTTACACTTTATTACAGACGAACAGGATGGAATTGAAAATGAAATGTCCTTGCTTCAATTTCTTGGTACAAATATGAACAAGAAGGTCATGAAAAGAATTTATCTTCCAGCTTTAAACAACAAAGAGTATATTGTTACATCTTACAAGGTAAAAACTATTTTCATATACTTTATTAGTTAGTAAAATGTTTACTAAAAGTAAATGATCCTCATTTATAAATATTTATATACTATTTTATAATGATTTAATTGTGAGTTTGATATTATCCAAACATAGTAAATTATTGGAGATCTATAATATTAATATAAAGGGTGTTGAAAAAACTTTTTTAGAAAAAGGGTTTAAACTTCAAGAACTAATTAATGATTACATTTGTTAAACTTCCGTCGACGAGGGCAACTGTGGTTTGCAGCAACATGAAGTTTAAAGGCAGACGTTTTAATGGGAGTTCATAGAAGGGGGCATTGCTTAAGGGTTACGAATTGAATAGATCAACATATTAACTACCAAAAGACCCTGAATTTCAAAAGAATACATTTAAAACCTCCGGAAGAGTGTGGCGAAATTGTGTAAGTTCTTTCAGTATACCATGGCTAATGTCCATGCTTAAACTAATTGGAAGAATTATTCTTGAAAATACTTATAACGTGAGTCATTAGTCACTTCTTCCGAAGTATGCTCCGGAAAATCCACTTGATTAGTATCAGGAGCCAATGCTATGTAACTTACTCATAAGGTAAAATGTTATTATTATGTCACTAAAAATAAACTTCTTGATAAGCAAAAGTTCAGTTTTTGTGTTTCCTTTCGTTATTATAACTTCTTTGTAGTGGATTTAAAACAACATTGTTTTTGTTTTTTTTTATTTGATTTCCTCACATTTGTTTAAAGAAAATTTTCAGATCCTAAAACCTAAAAATATTGTAATAACATAATAATTAGTGAGATTAAATTATTTTTGTATTCATATTAAATGTGTAAGCCTCGTACATTTTCTTAATGACACAATATTGTATAATCATTATGCATTGCTGAACCCTTACACCTTTTTCCTTTTAGATAACACCTCGACGTCAAAATGCACATGCTATTGTAAACGCTGGGTTCAAATTCCGAGTTCAGAAAAATGGCAAGTATAAAGTATTAGAGCGACCCTCTATTGTATATGGAGGTATCCATAAAAATTTTGTAAGTATATTGCGTTGTAAGTAAATTTTGTAACATAGATACTACTTGAATTAATTGAAAAATAATGTTACAAAGAATTGATGATTTCTTACTGATATTCTTTTGGCAAGGAACTAAGGGCCTAATATAACTAAACATGATAATTATGAAACAAAAGCAATTGAGCTGTGGAGTAAACAATTTTTTTTTCTTTTACACAAAAGTAATTTTATTTTCTTTCTACTAGACTTCTCCTTTTCGTGCATGTATTTATTATTATGTTTATTTCAGGTGCATGCAAGAAAAACTGAAGAATATCTTACTGGCAAGACTCTATTATTTACCCCCGTATTAAGTAAGGCACTTGACACATTAAGTTCGGAGATATTTCCCGAAATCGCTCCACCTGATCCATCACCGGAATATAGAAAAGGTCTTGCGCTTTCCTTGTATTACAAGGTAAGTTTAAATGTTTCATCAATAATACAATAAATTTATTGCAAAATAAACAAACTTATTACAATCTAGTAAGTAATTATGTTTGCACATTATAACAGGTACGAAGTTTAGTTATTCAGTAACAAGAGATTTCTGATAGCAAATATTGGATTAAACAAGAGAAACCAGTTTTCTTTGTTGGCAAAAATAGGCTTAATTTCTAGCCCGTCTTTCTGTGTGTCAGTAACGTGTATATAAGAGAAGATAAATTTAGCCAAACGGCAAAAACTTTCAATTTGCAAACACGTTATTTCCTCCAATTCACCAACTATACATACATTATGGGACAGCGCTTATATGTTGCTTACAACTTTAAAAGTTGAATTATTTAAACCGGATGAAATATAATATTAACTAGATGTTAGATGAAACATATTTTTAAGGATATTTTCATTTTTGACTGAAGACTATCTTTTACAGAGCAAATCCACAGTATGTGAGACAGAGACATTCTTACCTATCAGTATCAGGCTGAAGGGTCAGATAAAATATGTCAAATTGAGTTCTACTTACAATGAATAAAATGGAAAATAATTAAATGCAGTATTATTCGTCGGGTTATTTAATAAAAATATACTAAATTAATTCAGTAACCAAATTGTCAACTTAACAATTTGTTAAAATAGCTTTACGCAAACGGTGAGAGGCCGGGTTCGATTCCCCACCGAGAAGGAGATTCTTTTTATGGTAAATTTTAATAAAATATTCAATTATAATTAAATGTAACCACTGAAATTCGAAAAAAATAATAAATGGAAAACAATGGACCATGTATTTATGTATTCTATATGAGAATGTTTACTACGCTTTTTATCTGACTGATTTTTTTTAACACTTTTATGGGAGTTTTTGTTTTCTTTAATATATAAACATAATTGCTAAACATTTACTCAAACCGCTGTCAAATCACGGATATTTCATGATTAATGAAACAAAGTTTATATATAATTTTATCTTGTCTTAGTTCGTGCTGACGTTGAATCCAGACGCTTTAAGTCCGCAGTACAGAAGTGGTGGGCCTCTACTAGATAGACCATTATCCAGTGGGAAACAAGACTTCGATACTAGAAAAGAAGTTTGGCCGCTTAATCAACCTGTCAGAAAAATAGAGGGAATGATTCAAACTGCAGGTAAATATTGCAATGTAAAATAAAATAATTTGTAGTAGAAAAATGACTGAGCTAACTAATAATTACTTTTGATTTTAAATGGGGTTTCATAATTTATTATTAACTTGCTTGTGTAGTTTACCTGTTATAATAATTTATTTAATCGTTTACAGGAGAAGCTGAATATATAAATGACATTCCATACTTCCCGGGTCAGTTATGGGGTCAGTTAGTACTCTGTACTAAAGGTAAAACTGAAATAATAAGTATTGACCCTTCAGCTGCATTGGTTAGTATTTTCTCTCTAAATGGTTTGCTAAAATAAATGTAATTGAAATGTCCAAGCTGACTTTGATACATGTAGCGAACTTAGTAGAGAGAGTCTATACACATATTCCATAAATATTTTAAATGCCGCAGTTTAGTTTTTAGAATATAGTTGCCTTTATAATTTGTTAATTATAAATGCAAAATACCCTTTACACCATTTGATTTAAATAAAATGAACATTTAAGCCTTGTTAATAAATCTGAAGCATGGTCGTATTTTTAGAAAATGAAAGGAGTAGTGGCATTTTTCGAAGCGAAAGATATACCTGGAGAAAATACATTCTGCCCTCCAAGAACTATGTTTTACTCCCAGACAGAACGGGTAACTGTTACATAATTATGAATATTTTACACATAAACTAAAGAAAAAAATATATACAATGTTATCAAAAACTTACAATATCCATGTTTATTTGTGAACAGGTGTTTGCCAGTGGCACATCAGATTTTCCTGGTCAAGCAGTGGGAATCATTGTGGCTGAAACTTTTGAATTGGCTACTGAAGCTACTAAAAAGGTAAAAATCAACTACGGGAAATCAGATCCTATTATGATCGATGCCAGACAAATAATCAAGGACAATATTTCATCACGGATAAGGGAGATAAATAGAATTACACCAACAGCTAAAAAAGGTAAGTCTAGTTATTGATTTTTCTCGAAGGAATAGCACATTTTATGAATGAAACACCTTTCTTGGAAATTAATAATAATATTACACAAAAAATAAATATTTTTAGTTGCCAAAATAAGTCGTTATAGTTTGTGTGATATTTTAGCTCTTAGCATGATATTTGAGTAGGAAAAATTATTATTATTTTTAAAACTGAATCAGCGTCTACTTAAATGTTGAACATTTATTTAATTGTTTCTCTACGGTTTATATCGATATTCACACCGTTTATTACATAAACTATATGATATTTATTAGATATTGCGTTGTTCTTTAGGATACCTTTGAAATAGTTATGTAAAGCAAACATTAGGATTAAATTGAGATGTTTTAATACATGTACATTTTAATTTAAAGACTGTTATTGATAATTTTAACTATGATGTTGAAAACTTAAAATCTTGTTTCAGATAATGTGAAATACAAAGTTACTGGAGAATTTAAAGTACCAGATCAATATCATTATTATATGGAGCCCTTAAGCTGCGTGACTGTTCCTAACGAGGATAAGTTGTATGTCTATCCGAATTCACAATGGCCATCCGTACTACAAGATACTGTCGGCCTTGCACTAAACATGCCTGAACACAGGTTAGTCAATGATAAGTAAAATGATAAATAATTATTTATTATTAAACTTGTAAGTTAAATTATTGTTTATATTATTATGATTATTATCTCTTCAAAATGCACCTCAACAACAAAATATAATTGTACATTACGCGTTGAGTGCGGAAAGTAGCATTTTGCATGCGAGCGTGGAGTTTGCACCCGAGCGACAGCGAGGGTAGTAAAACCACACGAGCAAAGCAAAATGCCGTTTTCGCACGAGTTGCGTACCGTACTTTATCTACGATTGTTAGATTTAAATAATAAATATAGAAAAAATAAACTTGCTATATGTAAGTTCGTATCTCTCTCTCTTGATAAAGATGGCATTAATTCTTGAGTTGTATTTTTTGCCGAATTAATTATTTCTGGAGGAGTATTATTCTCCACATTTTCGTCAAAGTCACTTGATTCACTCGTTGTTTTTTACTAAAAACTCGATATAAACAGTTATTTTAATAAAAGAATAGCAAATTAGTTTTGTTAAATTTAAACAAACTCGCTAATCGTGTGTAAAGCTAAAGAATTCCTATTCTTTACCGCGCTAGCGTGGTAAAGAAGAGGAATTCTTCAGAACTATGAGACGCGCAAGCGCACTAACATTATATATTATGTAACAATAACACTTATATTATCAACATTACATACGATTCAATAGAAAATTTAAAAACGTAGTATGTAAAAAGTTCTTTTTATCTTGAAATTATTCTAAATAATCTTTTGCTGTCATCTTGAGCTTATACAAGGGCAAGCGCCCCAGGCGGCACGCCCGGGGAGCGGCGAAACGAGGTGGAAAAACAAAATTACAAATAAAGGAAAAATAATAAAAAGTTCACGAAAAAAAAAAAAAATAAATAAAAAAATAGGTGAAATGTAATTTTTAATTATATGTTATATAATTACAGTTATCTTGTCCAATCTGATATAGCCCATCCTTAACTTCGTTTACCCTTTTTTTCTTTACAGTTGATGTGAAAGAAACTTAAGCATATTGAAGTTTATCAAAAACTATTTAAGAAGTTCGATGTGTCAAGAAAGACTCAAACTGTTAACGCAAATAATAATACTATTTATACAAAATATAATACTTTTTGGAGTCCATTTACGGGTCAAATTTTGTGTACCAATTTTTTTTTTTTCACCTATCCAAATTCTAAACCAAAATTTTTCTATATTATCATAATCCAATAATACGCAGATTTCTTTGAAAATTCGCTCATTAAGTCATGGTGCTGACTGGTCTTTTTTATACGAATTATCTCGCTATATTTTTATACGCAAACCTATATTATTATTGGAATAAATATGGTTGCCTTAGCTATGGACCAATAGTCAAGTTGATATTAAAATTGCTAACTGGGATTCCCCCTTACATTTTTATGTAGGATGCAAATAAACTATTTTTTTGTTTGTTTATATGCATACTTTAATGGATGTTTGTTTATATGCTTAGTTGAGTGTGTATCTACTTGATTCAGTTGCTATATAGGAAGTTGTGAAGGTATTTCATAATGAAACTGGAAGAATTAATAGCATAGTGTTACAGGTAAAAAATATTTTTTTTAAGTGTAAAACCCGATTTAGATAATAAATGTTTCAAAAATTCTGCAGAAACAATTTTAAACAAACTTTAAGTTGCTGTTTTAGCTGAAAAAGCTCTAAAAAAAGGTTCTCCAAAACGCCTAAAATTCACCATTTTGAATCTAATTTTCTAAAATTTTCCGAGGGAGGCCCCCCGAACCCCACTTTGGGCAGGAGGGTGACCCCTTCTAATGAATTTGGAAGATTTAATAGCATAGTATAGTGTTACAGGTTAAATAAAATAGAAATTTTCATTATTAATTGGTATTTTAAACGCAATATAGAATAGGTTCTGTAGTTTTAGCTGAAAAAGCTCTAAAAAAAGGTTCTCCAAAACGCTTAAAATTCATTTTTGCACCTAATTTTATAAAAAATATTATAAAACAAAGGGGGGGTCCCCCTTGGATTTGAGTCTAAACCCCCCAAGTATCCTCCCCCCCCCCCCAATTCTACTGCTAAATCTGCCCCTGTGTGGCAAGGGCGGTAAAATCTGCTTTTGCCCCCCCCTGAGAAAAAACCTAAATCCGGCACTGATTGTACGAGTAAGTTATGACATGACTGTTTTATTTGATATCGTTTATCCTTATCAAAAAGTTATAAGGCTGTCACTTTAAACTATTACATTCCGGTAGAACTTTTCATAGAAAATTTCATAATAAGCAAGACATGGCCTAAAAACGACTAAAAACTGTAAATATCGTCATCAAGTTCAAATATATCCTTTTATGGAGCACAGAAACTTTACGGTTACCCTAAACTATCCTCCTTACATTGGATATAATATTTGTTTCAGAATTAACGTTCAGGTGAAAAGATTAGGAGGTGCATATGGGGCTAAGATTACTCTGCCCACTCATACAGCTATTGCTTGTTCATTAGCTGCAGTGAAACTTCACAAACCGGTAAGGCTAGTGGTACAGTTAGAAACAGGAATGAACTGGGGAGGAAAGAGAGATCCTGTGTTCGCGTATTATGAGGTAAATAAAATAACTAATTCAAAATGTACCAACATAAATAAATAATCCTCTTATAATTTATTGTGATACATATATTCCCCCACGAACTATTCCTGAGTGAATGCGGCAATGTCAATATAAAATAAAGGTGTTCTTCAGAAGGATCACGATGAATTTATCAGCTTATAAAGTTTGAAAAAATATTGTAATAAAATTCTAAGCTAATCAAGTCCTCCAGCTTCAAGATTACTTTTTTTAAACTTTTATTTTTAATTTGAATAAAATACAAAAATTAAGTGTTACATAAATAGTCTCATAAAAACTAAAGTCTAATAGTGGAGACCACTTTATATGACTTTAAAAAGTACAAAACTCAATACAAATGGCAAATCAACATTTAGGAGAATGTATGCTGAATGAATGCACTCAGCTTTAGACGTAGACAGTCTATTATACTTAAATTACTGCTGAGATATGCCAATCAGGCTGTGTATGTATGTGCTTTAAATATTTTCTACATCAAGACTTTACTTGAATATAACTTGTTAACATGTTAAAATAAAATTGTCTCAGGCTGGTGTGGATGAAAATGGAGTCATACAACACCTTGACTTAAAGATTTATCAAGATGAAGGTTTCGCAAGCAATGATTCTCCGATGGATTTGACATTTTTGCATATACCCAATTGTTACGATATCACTACGTGGTCAGTTGTTGGATATGGAGTTACGACTGATTTACCTTCTAACACTTGGTGTCGAGCTCCAGGTATTATATAAATTTTTAAATTATTTTTCTATATCACTTTTAAGGAAAGGTCATTTGAGGTTAAATAGGCTGACAGACAAGACAAGAACAGGTCTCACGACTCTGTGAGAAACCAAAAATGTACTAATGACTTATTCATTCAATGATTCAGGAGCGTTGCAGGGAATCAGAATGTGACCCGTGAATATTTTTGTCACAAACGCGTATGTGTATATAACAATTATCGCAAAGGATACTTTTTAAGCTTAATTGATACATATGCCGAATTATGGTGATGAGAAAGTGTGTGTGGGTCGGGATGATTAAAATTTAAAAGTTGTGGAAGTAAATCACTTTAAAAAATGCTTGATAATAGCATTTAGGTCTATATTAGGTGGTATGAGAATATATTTTTGTTTTATGTCACAGCTAGACAAAGAGCGACCATAACAAATTTTGTTTAATTTGCAGGTAGCTTAGAGGGAATGGTAATCTCAGAAAGTATAATGGAACACATTGCTCATGTAGTCAAAAAGCCAGCTCATGAAGTAAGAGTTGCTAATATGGTTCAAGACAATCCTACAATCCAATTGGTTTCAGAGATCAGACAATCTACTAGTTTTGATACCAGAGTCGAGCAAATTCGAACATTCAATCAGGTAATTAATAATATGATAAATAATCAATAATCAATTAATCTAAGTAGTTTCTCAAAGGACAAGTATACTTAGTATTGAAACAGACGCTTATAACACCTGATTTATAAGCGCAAAAAATGTTCTAAACTTTTCAAAACAGAACAATTTATTCATAAAAACCTATTTTTTGCCCTTAGTCATATTTTAGTAGTTTATATTAACTATTTTATTTAGAAATTTTCCTCAAATTCTTCTGGTGATTCAATTTAACACATGGAAACAATAATTTTAATAAACAACCCTATCTCAGTTTTGCTTAAAATTTCTTATTTTAAAAAGAAAACTTGTACAGCATTCAATTGTTTTTACCATAGAATAAATTGATTCCATCAATTTTGTTCGTTAGGAGTCAAAACTGATAAGTATTGAAGTACTCACTATATACATTAGATATAGGAGCGTCTATGGAGTCGACATGAGACATGAGTCTCATGTCGATCTCCGACATGGTATAGGCTCACCTCTCAATAATCTTTTTCTAACTTTTCTATGTAACACTTTTCTTTCTCAATCGGCACTGATGATGGCCTTATGAAGGCTGAAAGCTGCTTTGTTAAATAAACCAGTTTAAATTTACGTGGAGAGACGATTTTTGTTATTCCTTCACTATATACAGGTTTAATTCGATAGTAGTCTGGTCAGTATTGTACTCTTGAGTTTTTTTATAATAACCTTAAACAATAAAATTAGTTTTAGTAATTCCCTATAATATAATTTAATATTTTTTCTTCCTAGAATAACAGGTGGAAGAAGCGTGGTATATCTCTGGTCACGATGGACTACCCATACCACTATTTCGGCCCATTCCATGGCTCAGTGTCAATTTACAGATTTGATGGTACTGTTGCTATAGGACACGGAGCTATAGAAATGGGACAAGGATGCAACACAAAAGTAATACTAAGTTTGTTTCTTTATTTGTTTAATAAACTACTTTCACCGTTTGTCAGTTAACAATCAAACTTTCCACAAAGGCTTGTAAAAGTTCTCCACTTTATCTTACTTTCTTCAGGCTTTTTGAAACCCTGTCAAGAACACTGATACCTGAAGCTCTTTTGAATCATTTCTTTACTCTGTCTGTATTTAATGTTTATTTCTTGCGCTTTACTATAAGAAGTTATTTTTTCAGAACTAGATCAACAGTTTTTTTTATCTCTTTTTAAATTTGATACCATGTCACGAGGAAGGTATGAGATTTCAGATACAGAAATGTTATTTATAGTAAATAAATATTCACTATTAACTAAAAATACTGACATTAATTCCACTTCCACACATATTCAATAAAGTATTATCTAATAGTATTAAAAAAGTACTCTTATAATTTAATTAGGTGTTTTGATTTATATTTATTTATTTCAGGCTGCTCAAGTGGCTGCTTACATTCTTGGAATAGAACTAGATAAAGTTGTAGTGCAACCAGTGAACAATTTTGTATCCCCTAACAATTTCGTTACAGGTGCTAGTCTTGGAAGTGAATCTGTATGCTTTGTAAGTAATTTATAAGTTTTCTTAAGTTAGCAGGTTTGAGATTTGTGATATCTGCAAATTTGAATAAAATATTCACTAATTGACTAAACATAACCTAAATAACATGGCATCGCGAGGCTCTATCTTGAAGCGAGCGCAATGCACATAGAAATATATATAAGAAAATAGTAAGTGATAATGTGTCTTAGTTGAAGATGATGAGTAGAATAGAGAGTAGTGAAGTGGGGGTGCCAGCCTTCCTACATTACCCTATAACTATGTCCCCTTAACCTCACCCACGTCCCACATGGCCCCAGCTCAATTCAACAAAAATAAATAAGTATCACATCACCAAATAAACATAAACTTTTTCTTTATGTATAGTTATTATCATGTATCGTAATAGTTGGTGGTTTTTCTTCACTAGCTAAATGAAGATAAAAAAAAAAAAAAAGAGAAAAACCTATGGAACTGGCCATAAACGAGGTAGCGTGCAAAAGTAAGAGCGAAACTATTTTTCTTCTACAAGTGAAAAACATAAAAAAAAACCTCCAAAATCCCCTTTCTCGTCCGGTCATTACTTCCATCCTTCCGTTAAAGCTATGCAGCCTTGATGCCTCTTAAATTTTTCTTAGTTTAATCCAGTTTATGCTTAATTTAGTTTAATCATATCGTGAGACCTTACAGTAAAGAAACTATTTCCATCGCCTATCCCTTCAACATTAGCTACTCTACAGTCTGCTCTAAATATATTTCTTAAATAAATATGCTTCAGCTGTTTCACTCTGCATACAATTAAATATATTAAATATTTCTGAATTATTTTCTTATGCGGCAATATTTATGATTAAAAAGATATTTTAATACATTTTGAATTGTAGTAATATTGTACTATAGTCAAAAACAATTTCTAAAAAGAACAAAACACTGGATACATATAGTAGGAACAAAGCTTCCTTTCGTGAGAATTAAAATTGCTTACACAATAAAATACTTTTAAAGCACATCTCATAATACATTTTAAAAACAAATAATCTGAATCAGTACCATGACAATAAATAATAATAATTTAAATAAAATAGAAATTATATAATATAATAATTTAACAAAAATTAAAATTGCTCTAAATTGCTAAGTACAATATTATTCGTTACAGCTTCTGCAGCTCGGGAGTGAATCCAAAAAAAAGACCGTCACAAAACCAACCGTCACGAAATTGACCGGTAAAAGTTGTCCGATTTAGTTTGGTATACATGTACATTTTACCCATGCTCAGGCCGAGATCGTTGTACAACGTTATCCGCCCAAGCGTTCGTGCGCAATGCTTGCGCAATTCAAATGTAAAATTGGAATTTTAGGACAGAAAAAATTATAACTTCATCTATTCAATGAGACAAACTACTATTTTAAATAAATGATTTCAGTAAAACCAACACCGACACCGCTATGAAGTATTAAAGATCGCTAAAACTATTAAAGTAGACCTAAACGTTTGAAATAGAGAAAACAAGGTTTTTACCGATATCTTACGTTCTAACGTAACGACTTTAATAAAACTTCATATGCATCGTCTAATGTACAATTGAAACAGCCATGTAAAATTTCAACCTGACACAAGCAGACGTTTTTTTGTAGTGAAGTAATATATTTTATAATATATTAAATGAAGTAGGCGTAGGGGTTAGGGAATAGCCCTGTTCCCTCACACTTCTACAACCATCCTATTTAACTATCAAAACATCATAATTAACTATTCTCTCAATATTCATTTCATATTTATTGCAAGACGCTCGCTTCAATGATAAAAAAAGCTTTTCTTTTTATTTTTCCTTAACTCCACTTAGTACAAATAGTTAGTTACTTTTAATCTTGTCTCTTTTCTAACTCCGCCATGTATAAGTAGCAAGCATCATATACTTAGCAGTGTGATTTTATAATTTATATGAAATGAAAAGCATAAGGAATTTCGTTCAAGGTGTTATACAGAAAATCTGATATTAAAATTTATTAAATATAATAAATAAATGAATTTCATTGTTTTTCAATGTAAATTAACTGTAACCTGCAAATGGATAATGCATATTATTAGCAAAGTATCAAAATACCTTAATAATGTCTATCTAAACTAATGCCACGGCAAATCCCTTTTTGTGTAAAAAGATAACAGAAAAAAAGAATCGCCAACTCTGCTATTATGGGGAACAGTATGTATGTGCAGTGTTTTTGATGTCCCAGACATTACCTCGAGCGGCGAATTTTTTCCACCTATGTTGCATTATCACCTCATTTACCTTGCTTTACACCTAAAAAATTAAAAATAGACTGCCAATTAGTGTGGCACATAGCTTCCTCGCATCCTATCATGTACTTTACTGTTATATTAACATTAAAATTATTGTTATATTACTTTATTGTTATATTGTTTATTGTGTAAAACTATAAATAGTTTTAGCGGTCTTTAACACTTCATAGCGGTGTCGCTGTTGGTTTTACTAAAACATTTTATTTGAAAAAAATGTTTGTCTCATTGAATAGATAAAGTTAGATTTTTCCCCGACCTAAAATTCCAATTTTAAATTTGAAGTTTTCATTTACGCGAGCGTTGCTCGTGAACGCTTGGACGGATAACTTTGTCCAACGAACTCGTCCTGGGCATTTGTAAAATGAACGTGTCTACCAAATTTCATCAAAATCGGTTGACATTTACTCAAGTTATTGTCGCACGTTTCATAATTCGCGGACACACAGACCGACAGACAGACAGACACGAGACCAAAAATGTTCTCTGATGTCTGAGACGGATTTCTGTCTTGGAATTTTTAAAATCGGTGGCATAAAAGTTTTTCGTTTTCAAAAGTGAACACAATGCTTCCGTTACCTTTGGTAAGCTCGGAAGCAAAATAGAAGTATATTTTTATTAAGCTTCTAGTGGGATTATTAATGATAAGTATAATGGAAATATGAATAATATTCTTTTAAATTAGTTACAAGAATAATAAACTTTTACTTTATATTTTCGTATTTAATTACATAAAATATAATCAAATATTGAAGAGATTTTACTTTTTACAGGCTGTCATGAAATCCTGCGAGGAGATTAACGAAAGGTTGAAGCCAGTAAGAGAAAAATTGGGCCCTAATGCTAAATGGCTTGACATCATAACAGAAGCATATACTCAGAACATTAATCTTCGAGCTTCTTATAAGTACAAAAATTATTCATTACAATAATATATATGTATTAACATTTTTCACTAAGTTGTTTGTTTCAAAAAATAGATTTTTTCCGTGGTAGGCTGTGAAATATTAACTTTAGAGCCTAAAAAACATAGCTAAAATCCATTTTTTTATTACGTGGACTTAAAAAATCTTTTCATTACTCCTAGCTGTAAAGAAAAAATCTTTTACGTCCTAGGAACTAAAAGATTTTTATTTTCCGGCGGGTAGTTGTCAAAACTTCCGTTAGTAGCGCTGCAGTCTTTGTAGAAATGCTTCTAGTGCGATTAAAATCCGCTAGATGTCAATGCGTTTTATTTATCTTTTCTTATAGTGTAACCTCTTTTTAAGGTTTCTTTTTTTAAGTCTTAAGTATGTACTAATATTTGTTATTATTATATATATTGATTAGTGATTAATATTTAATGTTTAATCATTGTCTGCTACCTCGGAAAAAATAGCATATGCTACGCGACTGTGAAGTGTTTTTTCTTTACCTTGGCAATAATGTAATTGCCAAGGTAAAGAAAAAACTCACTTCACTGCCTAGTAACATAATATACTATTGTTAAACGTTCTTTTAAACACGAAGAGTAAAAAAATGAGTATTTTATTTTCACGCGACAAATAGCAACTATAAATGTTAAAATGGAAACCGACTTCGGCTATTTGAGCTGATATGCACATCAAATTTGTTACATAATAAGCATTTGCTAATGTTGGATGATTATAAAAGAATCCAGATGAGGAGTTTTATCTTATATACTTCGTATGTATTGTTTGCCATTATACAACAGATGAAATTTAAAGTTATATTGAGCTATTTCAAAGATTTATTATTATTTATAGGATGATTCCAACGGATATTCAACCTTATCACATTTACGGTACTTCAGTAACGGAAGTAGAGGTTGACATTCTAACTGGACAATTTGAGGTAACTTTTAATATGATCCTTAAACCTTGAATGTTAAACCTGAATTATCCTGTACATTTTGAGTTTTTGTTGATAGCCATTGAATTGTCAACATCTTGTATATGCATTTTATTTTTTAGCAGAGGTCATATTACCTTTCACCTTACAACTAATATTAAAATATAATATATTATATTTACATCCACACACAACTGAGTTATTCATTGTGCACACGAGAGCTTAAATAGTAGTCAGAGTTTGAAAACTTATGTATAATTTACGTTATAAATTTTTCAGATTACTCGAGTGGATCTTATTGAAGATACAGGAGAAAGTTTAAGTCCTGAAATTGACATTGGCCAAGTTGAAGGAGCAATGATAATGGGATTTGGACTATTTACAACCGAAGAACTTGTTTACAATCAAGCTGGAAATTTACTAACCGACAGAACTTGGGTGTGAATTTTTTGTTTCATGTTGATTTCCTTTTAGTATATAATTTTAATTATTTAAGTATTAAGTGACCCAAGGAATAATGAATATGTTTTTAGCAACTTCATTTTCTTTTATAGAAGAGTAAATAATTATTCTATAAAGCTACTTCATTGGCTTTGATGGTCTTTTTGTTTGTTGCAAATAGTTCATCATATTTTTAATTAATGTTGGCAGAGATAAACAATTATTATACTAGAAAACATTGGAAATATTTTAGTTTTCTCTTTACCGAAAATTGTATTATTATTAACAGGATATCTGCTGACTGTTTAATTAAGGTTCTTCAACAATAATGATCACTTTCTATGGGTTAACTTGAAAAAACTTAATTATATTTGTTTTGCTTTCATTAAAAAAACTTCATTTTTTTAACAGACTTACAAGCCACCAGGAGCAAAAGACATCCCCCATGACTTCCGTGTTACTTTAAGAAAAAATACAACAAATCCTTTTGGTGTCCTCAGGTCAAAAGGTAAGTAGTGGTCAGAACAGATTAGTAGTAGAATCAATAATGGGTAATTAATAATAATATATCAATAGGGGCCGAGAAGGCCGAAATTTAGCGCACAATTAGAGCTTTCTCACAATGAAACGTCGCCGTCGCACGAGATAGCAACAAACCTCACCCAGTGTGAAACTGCCCTAACAGGAATACTGGTTGATTAATAATGATATAAACTAAAGAATACTAACTACTTTTTATATGAAGTATCTGTTGTTTTAATTAAATTTAATGTAGATTTGAGTCATTCATTTACTTACCCTGTTTTTTCAACACTATCAACAAAAGATTAGCAAACTTTTGTACCACGAATATTTTTTAAATTTTATCGTCAAAGTAGGATTCACCAAGTGTAATCAACTTGGTATGTTTAACTTGGTTTGTTCAACGTGTCACATTCGCCTCTTTGTCGAGTAGATTTCCTTTTAACTAAATTTATTATTTTCCTTTTTTTAGGTTTTCGTTGGTAAAACCAAAAAAAAGAAACCCTTATAGTTTCGTTCCTTTTGAGTGGGGTATCAAATAAAAGGCATTGAAGAGTAGAATAGAAATATATATACCACTTAGGGATAGTGGTTAATTTTCAGCGCCATTTTGTCAAAAAACATCGAAATTTTGTGTGTCCCCCCCCCCCCCCCCCCCGTAAAATCGTATTTCCGCTATTACTAAAAATATAGAAAAATATGCGAAATGTGTGGTCTGCTGGGCCATATAAAAAATAAGATTAGCAATTTGATCTGATTTACTGGAAATTCAAGATGGCGGATAATTCATGTCACTCGAAAAAAAATATTTTTTTATAATTTTGAGTGGGGTATCAAATGAAAGGTATTGAAGAGTAGAATAGAAATATATATACCACTTAGGAATAGTGGTTAATTTCCAGCGCCATTTTGTCAAAAAACATCGAAATTTTGCGTGTCCCCCCCCCCCCCTAAAATCGAATTTCCGCTATTACTAAAAATATAGAAAAATATGCAAAATGTGCGGTCTGGAATTCAAGATGGCGGATAATTCATGTTATCCGATTTTTGTAATTTTGAGTGGGGTATCAAATGAAAGGTATTGAAGAGTAGATTTCAAAAATGTATAACACTTGATGTTAACATTTAATTTTGCGCGCCATTTTGTAAAAAAAAATCAAAACTTATCTCCCCTTCCCACTTACTAATTTTGTGTTCACAATACCAACGAAACCCTTTTTACGTGAGATTCACGCCATACCAATTTACTTATATATATATATATATATTTTGTTGTCTTTAGCGACAGGCGAGCCACCTTTTTGCATAAGTGTATCAGTCGCCTTTGCTATAAGAGAAGCTCTGGAATCAGCAAGGCATGATGTCGGAAACGATGACTGGCCTTTAATACGTATGTATTACTTATTACACTTATTTGTAATAATTGCTTACATGATAACCTTAATAGTGCTCTAGTCAGAGAATGGAATGACTCGTGAGAGATTTTTTTATTTTTTATTTAATAATAATAGAATTAAATTATAATTTATAATGTACAATGAAAAGCAGTTTTAACCATACCACATATAAGTAATACTCAATTATAATAATCCTAACCCAAACTCAATATAAAGTTATCTCATATTGTTTCTGAGTTTCATGAAATGTGATAATAGGCAAATATTAAAAATGAACATATAATTTTAACAGCCCTCTTGCATAGAAAATGTTATCTTCATTCTACTCTTTAATTATAACTGTTCAAATGAAATTAGATAGATAGATAATCGTTTATTTATGACAAGCAAAATCAAAAGAACCATTTTTTTTTCCATAACAAACGTGAGCCTTGGTCATGGACCGTCAGGCGAAAATGAAATTATATATTACCAAGCATTTCCAATGTGGTGCTCGAATGAATAATTTATCCATCATAATAATGTCAATGTTAATAATAATAATATATAGACAATAGACATAGGGGACTGTCAATTGTCCTCATTGTCAGGAATAAGGGTTGGAGTGAAGTGTGTCTGTCTTATATAAATACTTACAAACTAAAGTTATACACATTCCAATACTATATTTTAAAATAAAACTGTCTTGTTTATTGCATGGAAAATACAATAATAAAAGATATTATTGTCTCAAGAACTCAATAAATTTCAGGTGCTAAAAGCCCGAAGTTCTAAAGATTTATTTAATATATTTTATAATAATGTTTATATCTGTTACAGTTTTGCCATACACTAGAGAGAAGATGTGGCTTGGAGCATTAACTACTAAAGACATGTTTAAACTATAAATTATTTGTTTATTTTGTGGTTGTGATATATTATTTTAATCTAAAGGATAAAAGGTGTGGGAATAAATAACTTTAAACATAAAATTATTTCAAATGTGTTAATTATTTTTTATATTTTAATAAAGCCGTGTCCATTCTATGCCGATCGACTTTCGACTTGTCCACATTACCTCAGTAAGTGTGGACTAGTCGATCGACACACATCGGTTAATAGTGATTTTTTTCTAGGGCGTTATTATTCTTTCTCTCACAGCAAACTGGCTTTGGAAACTTTGTATCTTTTATTCTACTTAAAGTTTTTCAATCCCAAAAGAAACCGCAGTCCACAATAAGTCCATTATGCCATTTGTTTCTATTTTTGTACTGTGAATCAGTTGAGTCCCACAATAAACTACAATCACGATACATTTCAATAAAAGAAATTGTTTTTCGTCACTGCAACTTATCATAACTAAACTAAAAACCAATTAAATGTGCTCAGAAAAACAAAACTGAATGAATATTTTATCGTTTTTACCAGAATTATCAGTAAATAAAGTTATTTAATGACATCAGCTGTAGGCTGGAGCTGAAAAGTTGAGCAACATGCTTCGACACCACACAACTGTAGTCGAGTCGACTTCCGTACCGACTTGATTCCGGTTGCGTTCGGTTCGGCCCGTGGTTCAACTTAGCCGGGTGACAAGTAGACACTAGTTCGACACAATTCGGCATAGTGTGGATGCCTTAATCCTTGAGATTTTTCTGCTGTCAGCATTTATAAATGCGAATGTTTATTTCTTCTAATCTCAGTATAGTAATTTATATATATATTTTTTATTTTTTTATTTAATTCCTTTTTACCTAATTTTAAAATCATTTGGAGCTTAAAGTAAATACATTTATTTATTATTAAAGCCTCAATGAACTTTCTTCCAACGGAATTAATAAGCTTAACTATTTATAATACACAATTTTTTCATCATTATCCAGTAGGTCAGACCCATTGTAGGGAAAAGTAAATTTCTCTTTGCAATAAAATTTCTATTCTATTCAAAGGGGTAAGGTGTCTCCCACTCGTGCTGCACTCTCTGGAGAGAAAATCTAAACTTAAGACTTTAGTTCTAAACACCTCCAATAGGATTCAGTAGCGGCGCTAAAACTCCTTAGATCGATCAAATGTTTTCACCAAATTATACAATTATTATTTCTGCTCTCAATGATAAGTCTTAAAAAACTAATTTTTATATTTTTATTATTTACGAAAATATATAAAAATGTTTACTGATAAAAATTTATCACATATAAGTATGAACGTAATATTTCATAGTATTTAATATGTATCAAAATGGTGGCAGATAACAAAACGAAATTCAGTGGAATGTTTTCTTTATAAAGATTGGTGACAGACAGAAAACTCTCTCAATTCTTCTTGAATTATATCACCCGAAACGGATAGTTATATTATATAATAACATTTTCCTTTGGGTAAGGAAAAGTAAAAATGATCAAGCGGAAAAAAATCAGCAAACTTTACAGTTAGCTGACTTTTTTACTGTGAAAACTTTTCAGTTTTCATTATTAGACGAATATTATCATACAGCATAATAACATTCCCCTGAATGGGGTGAGGGACCTGTTAATAGGTCAATTTTCACGCTTTTCACAAATACATATATCAATAAACAGGTCAAGTGTGTGCTAGTCAGCACACAGCGAGGGTCCGTAGGCAACACTGTATTGTTTAAGTAGTACCTATTGATGTAGCTTTTTAAAATGCTAAAAAGCCTTCTTTGAACTATCCTATGGGTCTGATATTCTCAAAACACAAACAAACTTCTGATAGAGTATTTTTTTCGAAATTTCCAAAAAGTGGGATCTTTACTTTTGTTTGATGAATTTTCAGGATTTTTTTCAGAATTTTTGCACTTTACATAAAAAACATTGAATAATACATTTTTCTATACACAAATTAAGTTTCCAAACAACATTCGTGATGTTTTCAATGAATTTTGCTCAAATTTTTAAGCGATTTTTGTATTCATTTTTAGCAGTATTGATTAAGTTAAGTATGGCATATGCTATTTCAAGTTAAACTAATGAAATAGGGTCATTTTTAAACGCATATAACACATACGATGATTATAAGAATAAGGTTATTATGGAGGATCAAAATTGTGACCATGTATAATTTTTTATTTCAAAGCTTGTAACTCTTGCTTAAATAGAGCTAAAGGAGCAAGTGTATTAGTATGTTTAATACTAATACTTAAAATTTTAAGCCCTTTAAATTAGTGCTTATATTGTTGATCTGGCCTAAAAAGAAAATAATATATGAGCTTTTTTCTTGAAAAAGTTCAGGTTTTTGACAAGTGGCAAATAGCTGCCGAACGAGTAGGAAAAGGTATAGACCATAGAGACTTTTTATATGTCCCATTTAGGGGGTCTATCTAAATTTTATTTTATTTTTTTTAATTAATCACCCAGTAATATTGATTATAACAAAATACTAATACATCTTAATTCTTTATTGTTATAATAATAAAATAATGAATGATATTATATATTAAGGTAAAGTATTGTAAAACAATTCTTACTTAATGAATGTTAAAAAAAAAAAAATTGGGAACACTCATTCACTCTAGAATAAAATTCTAAGACCAATATGGATCAGTAATTTGTGAAAAACAACTAACAAATATTTCCAAATAAAAAGTTTTCAACTAATATATTTAGCTTGATCCTTTCACTGATAGACGGTTAACAAATAGTTTTTAGTTTTTTGGTTTTTTTTTATAGTGGAATATAATTCTCGTAAATAAAATGTTTATCACTTTAAAGTGATTTGTAATACCTCACTCTCTCTGAAGATATTATATCATAATAAGATGTAACAAAGAAAACATTTAATTGTTTAATGACAGTCCGATAAGTGTTTGTTAATTTATTTATTCTATCTCGTTAATTTCATTATTTCGGAAGTAATGATTTTCAAACAGTCAATATTTTTTTAATTAAATAACATTTTAACACGAGTGTCAGAATCTTAAAAAAAAATTCTTATAATTATACATAAAATTACGTTGATTACTTAAGGACTGAACTTATTGCATTAGGATATATGATTTTTAAATCATGTTGAATAAAAAGAGCCAATTATAAAATATTGAATTAAATACGTACTTTAATTTGAAGTAGCATCATACCATTTAACTATTATTAATTAATTATACAATAACAACTTCTTCGTTATTTTTCAATTAAGAATTTACTCTCGAGTGGTACAAAAAACTGAAGTAGTTGATTACGACTAAGTCAAACCAAATAATACTGCCTCATAAAGGGCATTACCTCATGACGTAAAATTAAATTAAGAATCATGACAGCAGGTTGTTGAGAGAAACAAGATGTAAAGAGATAAATTTTTCATATATAAAGGCGAGTCAGGTTTATTGCCAGTATACGTATTTCAGTTATCATCAGTTTGTTAACTACGAGTATTATACGATGATTAAATTTTTATTTTCGTTAAGTTTTATACTGTTGTTCGCTAATTTTTCAAACGCGTGGTTGATCGTGGATTTAGAGTTAAATGCAACCGACCGGTTTACGGACTACTACAGTCAACCACTCAACAGAGATGCAGGTGACCCACTCTTCCTATCTCCTCTTCTAGAACAAGGTAAAATCCAAGAAGCTAGACAAGCATCATTTGTTCCTCCCTTTGTTGAAAATGTTCAAAGTTACGCCGGATATTTCACCGTTGATAAAACTTATAATTCAAACATGTACTTCTGGTATGTCCCTGCAGAGGAGTCACCGGAAACCGCTCCTGTTGTCCTTTGGCTTCAAGGAGGTCCAGGAGGTTCTTCTCTCTATGGTCTTTTCGTTGAACATGGCCCTTATATGATAGCAAAAGACGGTTCTATTCAGAAGCGAGATATCTACTGGTCTAAAACAATGCACGTAATCTACATCGATAATCCCGTCGGCACTGGTTACAGCTTTACTGACTTTGATGAAGGGTACTCGAGGGACGAAGTCAGCGTTGGTAAGAACTTACACACCGCTCTCCAACACTTCTACACAATGTTTCCTGAACTGAGACAAAACGAATTTTACATTACAGGCGAATCTTACGCTGGTAAATACATTCCAGCCCTGGGTCACACAATCCATCAGAACAACCTCAACTCAAATAACAAAATCAACCTTAAGGGATTGGCTATGGGAAATGGCCTGAGTGATCCTATGAACCAGTGGGACTACGGCAGCTATTTACACGGCATCGGCCTTATCGACCAGAGACAGAAGGAAATGTTCGAGGAGCAGCAGAATAACACTTTGGAATCCATCGCCAGGGGGGACCTTCTAAATGCTTTCATGTCCTACAACAAAATTTTAGGTAAATTCGGTTCACTATTCAGCAAATATACTGGTTACGAGTATGTTTATAATTACTTGATCAGTTATAACGTGCCATTCGATTCGAGGTTTGTCACTTTTCTTGATAAAACATCCACTAGAAAAGCTACTCATGTCGGAAGCCGTAGCTATCAGATGATTTCTAAAGATGTCTACTTAGCTTTGATTCAAGACTTCAGTCAGTCCGTCGCTCCTTGGGTGGCTGAGCTTGCGAACCATTATAAGGTAATGATGTACAACGGAGAACTGGACATTGTAGTAGGTTATCCTTTAACTGTTAATTACGTTTCTAAGCTGGACTGGTGTGGTGCTGAAGAACTTGCTACTGCTGATAGGAAGCAATGGAGAGTGGATGGTCACCTTGCTGGGTACATTAAGACTTCAGCTCCTAGCCATTGTGACGGTTCTATCAGACTGGTGATGGTAAGGAACTCTGGCCATACTGTTCCAGAAGATCAACCTCTCTGGGCTTATAATCTCATCTCTGAATTTACTAAAACCTCAAATTAGGTAAATCTCATGTGCAAATATTTCATTTTTTTTTACAAATTTATAAGAGTATTTATTATAGATATAAATAATAAATTATAAGGTTCTTTATGATTTTTTAGTCATTTAATTTTTCTTTTATTTATACTGATATTGTATTTCTATGAATATGTATATATACTCATTAATTTATTTATGAATTGTTTTTTGTAGTGAATTTTGATAATGTTAAAACATAAGTTTAATCGTAATTTAGTTAATTGTATAATTTCTTATTTATTTATTTATTAATAAAATATATATTTGTACTTATTTTATGTTTAAACTATTGCTGTACTTATAGAATAAATTTTAATGCATGTACAAATATTGCTTTTTTTATTATTTAAGTAAATCTTCTATATCATTTTTTAATCTTGATGTATATACCCAAAGTATATAAAATTTGATGTTGGAATATAAAGATCATTTCATTTGGGGGGTTTTCAAAGAATTTATAATAATTTAAGCAGTAAAATCTGATTTATGATACTTCCAGATGATCTCTAATATATTATTGATCTCATATTCGTATTGAATTACCCTTTAATCTAATTTATTCTTTAGTCTTCCTTAGGTCTATAGGGCATTAATAAAGTTTATTATTACTCCATGTCTGGCTATATTTCACCTCCTTTGAGGCATCTTCAGGCCTTTATTAATCCTTCTATTATATTATCATATACATTTTTCTTTGAAAATCTAACAGCCAGTTATTAAACCGTGCGTCAAACGTCTACACATTTCCTCTTTTCATATCCACTGTTCTTTATTTAATGTAATTTTTAATTATAAAATTATTAATTTTCTCATAGAGAAAATACGTCTTGAGTGTATTTATGATAAGACTCATTTATGATAAGAGTCTTATCATAAATACACTCAAGACGTATTTTCTCTATGAGAAAATTAATAATTTTATAATTAAAAATTACATTAAATAAAGAACAGTGGATATGAAAAGAGGAAATGTGTAGACGTTTGACGCACGGTTTAATAACTGGCTGTTAGATTTTCAAAGAAAAATGTATATGATAATATAATAGAAGGATTAATAAAGGCCTGAAGATGCCTCAAAGGAGGTGAAATATAGCCAGACATGGAGTAGTAATAAACTTTATTAATGCCCTATAGACCTAAGGAAGACTAAAGAATTATTGATCTCTAACACAATTACTTATGACTACTCATTAATCATATCAACAAAAAAGTTCAAACATGAGATAGTCGTTGATTTATCTTCTTTTGGTTGAAGAATCTGACCAATGAAGTAAATCGTTGAACAATAACTCTTTAATTGAGGTTAATAGATATTCTCCATTATTTTGTGGTGGGTAAGAATTACAAATGTTAACTCATCTTCTGCGGTTAAATTAAAATATATTTACACCAACTCCTGGTAATTTTTTAAATTAAGCTGCCTTTTTGACATAATATGTCTGCAATAACTTTTTTAAACATTAAGTCATAAACGTTTTACATTAAGATTTACAAAATGAATACATTGAAATGAGAATTAAAAGATGAAAATGAAATGTTATTGAACTTCATAGTTCAACTCAACTTAGTAGGTCCATCACTATAACATTTAATTTATATTTGACTTCTCTTATCAAAACTCATAATTGATAACACGCAATAACTAGATACGAGTATAAATAAGATGTGACCCAGAAAATAAATTAGAAGAATTTAAAAATTATAAGTAAACAAAAATTACTTGATTATTTTAATTACATGGGAAGAAAAAGTTGGATTCGCGGCATCGTGGAAATTTGCTCACAAAATAATCCCAAATGGCAGCAGATAATAAGGTGAAATATCAAGGAATTATTTGACGCTTATAGAAAGGAATAGTTGGTGCGAATTTAAGCTCAATTTAAGCGGCAAAACAATAATATCGTTGTTTTTCTTGTATCCTTTATCCATTTCCTACACATTCCTATCGATTACCCTTGACAATAATTACTACATTATGATATGACTTATGGCATATACACATATAAATGACATTCAACTAGACAGCTCCTATATAAAATAATGCGTCCATTTAAAAAATGTAAACCATTATAACTTTGGAAAAATTCAATTTATTTTGATCGGGCTTGTTGCATTTTGTTTCAATTCAAATTAGTAAGTCGCTATTTTAAAAATAGCAGTAATTATCAAAACGAAATTCAGTGGAAATGTTTGGTTATAAAGAGGTATAATTGGTGCAAAGTTCAGCGAAATTGGATCTTTTTTTAACAAACAATACAATTATAAAATTAGGCCCGGCGCATATTGAACCCAGCCCAATTGCCACGCAACCTACGCCACGCCCCCTCCAGAGCCTTCCCAGTTTCACGCATAGGCTTGGCACCACCGAGATAATCCTGCTTTACGGTTCTAAATCTGTTGTGCATTTATTAACCAATTACTTACTTTATACTTTCCAGGGTTTCACTTATCAGCCGCTGCCTGTTATTCCTAAATTTCATCCTCAGCGGTCATCCAAGCCTCTATCCTGCCATTCCCTCATTGATCTTATGATACTTCTTCTCCAGGTCCGATTATAGTTGCTAAATAAATGCTTTAAGGCACTTAAAAGGTCCGTAGGCAATTTAAATACTCTGCCAATAAGTGTGGCACATAGCTTCCTCGCGCTCTAGTACGCAAAGAAAAGATCAGTCTTAGAAATAAAAATACCTGGATAAAAATAATCAAAAAGTTGGAACGCGCGGCACTGTTCCAGTAAATATTTTATAACGTTGGTTCTAACCAACATTTTTTGGAGAAACAAAGCCTCCAACAGGCACCAAAAGTTAGCGCACATATCATAAATTTAATAAACAAATAACACAGCAACCAAATCGTAGAAACCACTATATAAACAGTTTTTTTTTTTCAATTTCCCCTGTCCCCCTCAGAACTAAAAATAATACAAAATAGAACATAACAAAAATTAATCTACTATTCAAGAATTTTTGAACGATATACATCATATTGTAAAAAAAATTAACTTTGACATTTCTACCCCAGTACTTTGAGGTACCATAATTATATTTTTAAAAATCCAACAATACAAAAGGGCATTCATTAAACTAATAGATATATATAAATAGTAAACCTAATAACAAAAAATATTTAATGCCTTTAACCAACAACAAAATTACAAATCGGTACAAAAGTGCGTGTAAATAATTTTTAAAAAATAAACAAATAAAATGGCTTTAATGTAGGTATCAAGGCCTTTAAAATGATATACGACAATATTAAAAACCAAAAAAGTGGTCACGTGACACGGAAACGGGAAAAAGTTTATTCTCATGTTCTTAGCAAATAGGATGAACTAATGCAATTAAATATACTCAATTTAAAGAGCATTAAATCAGTTACCGCTGGTGCTATCCGTTTGCCAATACGACTTACCGTTTAGCCGCAATAAGTCCCCAATATACAGCTTAATAATCAAGTCGGCCATTTTTATTTTTTTAAGGGGGAAAGAGGAGGAAAAGTGAACTTTGGATAATTATTTGGGTACATCATATGGATGTTGCGCGTCGAATGGCGCAAACCGCAAGTCTCTAGCTCTTCTGGAAGTGGGTAAACATTAATGTCAGTCAGTGAGTCAATTAGCCATGTGGTCTCTATTGTTTTTATTTTTTACACGAATTAAAGTATCAATTTAGCAAAAGTTAAAGAGCGCAGACGGTTCAAATTAATCTGGGGCTATCTGCGGGTTACTTTTGATATACTATAAAAGTTATATTCAAATCAGATAAGTACTTTTGAAGCTATCGATGTAAATAAATATATGTTTGTGCGCGTGTGGAAGAGAAACAAATAGGCGCAGAAGGTTGAAAATTATATGGGACCAACAATGAGCTAATTTTGACCCACTACCCAAATTTCATTAAAATTGGACGTGTAGTTTTCAAGATATGTTGGTTCACAATAATCGAACGACAGACCGACAGACCGACAGACAGACATGGGACCAAAAATGCTCCCTGATGTCTGAAACGGATTCCTGTTGTCGTGACGTAGTTAAGATGATGAAAAATACACAAAGTTAACTTACTAAGAAAGGGTTTATATTTTTCACCTTTTTCGTATTTATACAAAATTGACAATCACAATCACAAATATCAAAAGAAACTTAAACCTAGTTTTTCATCCAACTAGGTGCAACCATATGGAGGTCGGAGGTACGAAAAATAGTCATAGAATCAAGCTTGCAAATCTTTCAAAATCATTAACTTATATGCAATTAGTTTTGCGATACGACACCGTTAATTCACAAAAACTTTAACATTGCGTCTGCCATTTCAAATTTTTTTTGGGGAGGGGGGGTGGTTAAAAGGAAAATATAAACTTTTTTCCCGTCAGTTACACGGCTTTAGCAACAAATTTTAAGTTTCTGGTTATTTTGGAATGCACTTATAATTTTGATGATGAAACAAAAATGCAAACTTTGAAACTGTTTCCTTTTGAAAAGGCTAATTATTAAGGGCTCAATTTTGAACAGTATCCTAAGCTACTTAAGCTTAATCTATGATTCAAAATTCAAAAGCCCATTTTAAGAGGAAGCAGAGATATAAGGGTTGAGAAAAACCGGGTGATTTGGTTCAAGTAAAGATACACTGAAACACTGAATGCTTGCTCGAACTTGGCCATGCGCTGAGATAAATCTCCTACTTTTTACTTTCTCATATAAAGAAAAAGTATTGTGATGGCGCGAGAATTAGATTTTGAGATTTTGACGGATTTACACGTTTTGAGGTCCCCTGAGTCCAAAAAAAGTTTTTAAAAAATGTCTGTCCGTCGTCTGTCGTCTGTGCAGACACCTGGAGCCTATACTACTGGGCCGATTTTGACGAAATTTGGCATACATGTTCAGAAAAATCATATCCCAAGGAGGAATCGAGAAATTAATTTTAGCTCCAAATTTAGAGGCGCTACCCCCCAAAAACTCTGAAAAAACGTGAAAAAAAATTATTTCTCGAAAACGGTTCCGACGATTTTGATTAAAAAATTCTAAAATGTAGTCCATTTAAATACGAATCTAACGATATAAGTTGTTTTCCCGGGAAAAGTCTAGTTCCGGAGAAAACAGCTTAAAACGCGGACGAAGAGAGCCCGGGTTCGATTCCCCGCCCTGGAGATGTCATTTTTATGATAAATCTTGATGAAATGTTCAATAATAATTAAATTTACATACGAAAACTAATAAATGGAAAACTAAGAAAGTAATTATGAACGCATATATGAGAAAGTTTGTCTGAGTTGTCTCGGACCGATATTTACTTTACCTCACCTATGGTAGGAAAAGTATTGTTTTCACAAAAAAATTGTTTCGAGATTTCAACTGAATTACCTGTTTTGGGTGTTTTTAAGACCTTCAGAGTGGTTTTCAGCATGACTGTATGTCAAAGTTTGTTTACATCTGTCAAAATACGCCAAAATTCAAATAATTAAATGAAATAAAATAAATCAAAATTGTATATAATTTTTTTTTTTAAAAATGATAATAAGATAATCAGTTAATTCTAAACGGTCTCCCATCCAAGTACTGGCCACGCCCAATGCTGCGTCTTCCTGCTACGAAGCAGCAGGAGAGGCGGCCACTTTAGTGGCTTCGAAGTAAGGATAAGTACCCATTTTTTTTTTTTAATTTATTTAGAATTTTTCTTTGACTTGAAAAATTCTTACATTACGGCAAAACTTTACGTATAGCTTTGAACCATAGTTTTGTCTGCGGGGTACTTACGTTCTTTACTGAAAATACCTGTCTTCTTTGTGGCCGAAAATCCGTCGCTTTCATTAGTAGCTGGCTATTGGTGCAGGTAGGTTTATTATTAGTCATATCTTTGTTTGGCTAAGTTTCCAAGACACCATCCAAAACACGAATCAATACATTTTTGTATAAAATCAATAATATCTGCATTATTTGAATAATTTATCAAATCGACGTTTCCACCATCTACGATGGATGATGGATAATCATCTCGATATTGAAGGCTATACCTGAAATTATACTAAACAATTCGCAAACTACCCTAATATACATGCAATACAGAGCATAAAAGTTTAGCATTGTTAGAATTGAAGAACAAGAAATTTCATTGTGTTCATTTATTATTCATTTGTGATTAATTTATTTATTATTTTTATAGTTAAGACGTATAATAGAAAACGCTTTAAGTTGAAGTACCTTAATAATAAAAATGTAATTAAAAATTACGAAATGTTATAATTGAACTCTTTAATTAACTCATTGTTTAAACTTTTACTGTGAAAACAAATATTAATCAGACTAATGAATTTCATATCAATTATAAATTATAATTAATAAGGCAAGAAACTATTTAATTAAACTCTACAAAGTAGATTATATTTATTGAGGTTGAGACACAAGTCAAAACATGAAAATTCTGTTTAGTGCAATTATCCTATACTATTCAAGAAATAAACAGTAAACCTCACTTCCAAAAAGAATAAAAAACACATCGATTGAATGACTTCATGGAACATCCATGCCAAATTTCTAGAAAAAAATAAATTATATAAAAACAAAATTAACTAAATACATCGATTTTCATGACTTCTAGAAATATCCACTCCAAATTTCAAGTAAAAAAAAATTATTTAACCTAAAAACAAACTAACAAACATATCCATCGATTTCAGA